>JADNRX010000157.1:0-119422 GCA_015501595.1 Hymenopellis radicata
GGTATCCCTCAGTCTCGAATAGCATGCAGCAGAAGTTCCAGAACAGTAAGAGATCGATTATTATCAGAGGCACGCAATCCTGTAACCTATGAAGCGAAATATGTCATATAAGCGAGCGAATGTAATGAAATACATGAGACTCACGGCGCGTGTTCTGCCATCCACCATTCCATGAATGACTATGCCCCATAAGATTAACTTATGATACCCGTCGATATGCCATAGTGAATTTGCATGCGGCACGGAATAGCGTCCCCGAGGGATGCTAGTATAGGCACGAACTGTTCGTCTTACAGGATCAACCCTTGCAACAGAGTTCTTCAGCCGTTGTTTCTGAATGCGCAGGCCATGCATCTTCATGTGACCTATTAGATAGCGGAGTCCACTTCCAGGATGAGCCGATACGTAACGCAGAACAATGGCATCTAGAGCGTCATCTGTGATATCGGAATATTTATGGTGGGATACGCCTTCAGCATCACATTCGTTTCGGAAGTGTTGGCTACTGATTCCTAAGGATCGACAAAGACCTTCGAGATTTCGTTTATAGAAGGGATTGGTGACGTGGCGTAGAAATTGGGGATCAATGACCTTTCGAGGTCTTCCACATTTACCAGTATGTACTACCGTTACGGGATTCCACTTGAAAACACGAGGATCAGTTCTAGTTGTAAAGTTAAGTAAGAATTTTTAATGAAAGGAGTGGCGACACACTGAGATGCGACTGAATCGTGGGCTTGATTCAACTGCAAGGCCAACTCATGCTAGAGACCTCAACGAGTCCAACGCGAGTCAGACTCGCGACTCGTGACGCGGGTACCCACGCAAAAAGAAGTCCAGTTCAGACTCGCGTCGGACTCGACTCGCAATGACTCGTGAGTCATCGCGAGTCCACTCGCGAGTACTCACCATGAGTCCGAGTCATCTCGGATACTCACGAGTACTCGCGAGTCCATACACCCCCAAGTATTCATGCGCAGCGAGCATCCCCGGGCAATGGCACGGGGACAGTCAGCTGGGCATGAGGGTATGGTGGGGGTGATGGTGGAAGGATGGTGGGGGTGGGGGTGGAAGGATAGTGGTGGTGGTGGAGGATGGTGGTGGTGGTGGTGGTGGTCGACTCCGAACAACTCGTCGTCGCGTCCATCTCGCGTCATCCGCCTCATCGCATCGCATCCCCCTCCTCATCGCATCATCATCGTGTCGTCGTCGTCGTCATCCTCATCCTCATCCATCGTCGGCACCGCAATCCAGTTGGTGTCGGCAATCCAGTGATTGGATCGTGTGCTGCCCGTTTGCGGGGCTTACGCGTCCTATCGACGCCGACTCAAAGTCGAGCGTCGGTCATGTCGGCGCCGACTTGAAGTCGAGCGCCAATAGCGTCGTCGCCGACCTGAAGTCGAGCAACGAGTGTCCGAGTCGTGCTCCAGCTCTGCTGCTAGCGCAGAGCCAGCAGCAGCAGGCCCGGCACAAAGCCGAGGCCAAAGACACACCCCACAGGCTGCCTGACAATCGTCAGAGCAGCGGGGGCGACAATCGTCGCTCCCCAGGTGGTCGTGGTGGTGGTAAGAGGTACAGAGATATCACCCGATCAGACGCTTACGCGTCGCTTCGGGACTCGGCCCGAGTCGCCGGATCTGGCGAAATTGTTGCGTATAGCTCGTTTGAGCCACGCAAGGGTCCGTTTGAGTTGGCAAAAATTTGTAAATTAAGATAAATTACATAGCTAAATATTTGCGAGTCATCATATGATGACTCGCAGTCAGCAGAGCCATACTCAGACTCGCGACCGGACTCGTGACTACGTGACTCGCGAGTCACGCGAGTCCGAACGCCGACGTGCCCGAGGCGAGTCGAGTCACCAGATGACTCGGTGACTCGGTGACTCGTTGAGGTCTCTAACTCATGCAAACAGTCTAGACCTTCGCTAAGCCACTCCTGAGATGGCCCATTTGGAGCCGTCTGCATCGCCTCAAACAGTGGAAGAGCAGTAGTTCGTAATCGATCAATATGAAATCGAATCTGGTGGGCATCAGACTCCTGTCCCAGCACCGTTGTAGCTCTAATGGATAATTCTTGAATGGTATGATGAGCCTGCACTAGTGAATCGATGTCACGTAGATGAGCAGGTAAATCGGGAAAAATAGTCGACATGATGGACGAACGAAAAGAGTGATGTGACATGTGACTTCCCAGGAAAGGTATATAACCTTCGACATACTCGACTTCTTTTTGTCGTCGTTCTTCTTGTTCGTAACTATGAACACCATTGAAGAGTCCGAGAGTGTAGGCATTAGTGAGTAGCGCGGGTGTCCCGTGGGTATATCGTTTTTAACCCCTACCCGTACCCTCCACATACCCGGTCCCGCAGTGCGGGTGCGGGTTACCCGCCAGAATCGTCTCGGGTCTCTTGCTCAAATCGCCTGCCAGCACTACCCGTAGTCTCACCTTGCCATTACCTCCCAGAGTTCATGCTCAGCGAGCATCCCCGGGCAATGGCACGGGGACAGTCAGCTGAGCATGAGGGTAGGGTGGGGGCGATGGTAGGAGTGAGGTGGGAACAGTAATGATGGAGGGAAGGAGACGTGGTGGTGGTGATGGTGGTGATGGTGATGTTGTCCTCGTCGACTCGTCATCGCGGAGATTTGACAACGCCCGAGCGTAAAGAGACATCGGTGTCGTGCCATCCTTCGAGTGACTCGTCCTTGACATTTTGCCTGCGCGTCCGCCTGTAGTATATGTTCCGGGAAAGTGAACGATGCCACGACATGCAAAGCCATGATAACTCACGAGATAACCAGTCATATACCCTGCTTCGAGGTTTAGGTTTCGATCAGTGCGAACCCAGTTTCCACGGATGGCATCGTTCTGTGGAGTCGTATCTGGCGCGCAGAGATCTGGTGCATAGTTTGGGTCAATTATACATCTAGTGATCGCAATTTCTGACATATGTTAGCGCAAGTCTAGACAACGTAGAAAATGGCGACGCACAGCCCCGGTGCCCATACATCCAAAGGCAGACCTGACGAGTCGACTAGAGTGTCCGTCGTATTATTCCACCAGTCCATGCCTTCCGGAGGAGGTTTAGTCGATGCAGAGTCAGATGTATCCGCGATGGCGCTGACCGACATGGAGACCGAGTCCCACGATTGCCAACCGAGTCGCTGGACTATTCCCGGTCCTGGTGCTGCCCGTTTGCAGGGGGCTTACGCGTCGTCCTCTGGTCGGTTTCGTGGAGACGACTCTGAGTCGTCTCCTGGTCCATTGACGCCGACTTAAAGTCGAGCGCCGGTGCTACCATCGTCGACTTAAAGTCGAGCGATGGTGCCGTGGTCGCCGACTTGAAGTCGAGCGACGGGTGGTGATCATGGTGGAGGGAGGATGGAAGATAGCCACCCGATCGCGCTTACGCGTCGCGTCGGAACTCGGCCCGGTACGCCGGATCGGGCAAAATTGTCGTGTATGCCTCGTTTGAGCCATGCAAGGCTCCGTGTTACTTGCAATAAATTTCTAAATTAAGCCTAAATACATCTTTATAATTGCGTGTCACTGGGTGAGGACTCGCAGTCCGTTGTACGGGTAAGAAAGGGTGACGCGGGTTACAGCGGGTTCTCGGACCGAGACCCCTACCCGGACCCTGACCCACCCGCATCCGTGACCCGGACCGGGTGCTCCGACCCGGGCTATTCACTAGTAGGCATGACAGTTCAAGATATGCCTGACCCTTTTCACATACAAGTGTGTTCTTAACCTGTTTGAACGCTCTATTCTGATCTTCAACGTTTGAACTAGTGCTCAGACGGTGCTCAAACGGTCATCCCCGTATATAATACACGCAGACTCTTCACCCTATCTGAGGTGCTCCAAAAATCTTTGGCCGAAGCTAAGATAAAGGAGGTGACCGGTACCAGGGCTAAGCCTCATCCTCTGGATTTGACAGTAGACGAGGGTCAGGATATGTTAGAATGGTGGAATGCCTCTCCATGCGTAATATTGAATCTGAGATTACTTCATTCGTTAACGATTTCTTAGAGGATGGCAACCTCCTTCTCACCGTCATGTAACATGTTTGGTGAACCTTCTTCGCGTCGGAGATTATTTAGGCATGGCCATCGTTACCCGGTATGCCAAGCTTGAGCTCGAAAGAGAAATTCAGAGGCCCTCCTCCCCAGTGATACCCAGGAAAGGCTCTCGCCCGCTATGATCACTTGGATTGCGCAAAAGTACCGATTTACCGATGAGGACTGGTTGGAACCCATTCGACTTGCTCTCTCCCCTGATTACTCCCGCCTCACAGATATAGACGACGTATTATGTGACGCCTTGGGGGTGCGCCTTTTCAAGATCATCTCCGTCGCCCGCGAATCTTATCATCAGGTCAAGGCTGAAATGGCGCTCACCATGCCCAAAATCAGTCATGACTCTTCCTGCCCTGATCATCCCTCTTGCGAGGTGGCTTTCGCCGTCTTTTGGACCTCGAAAGTCGTCCTCAAGATCTTTGCTCGCAGTCCACATTATACGTTCAAAACTGCACGCGCTCTCACAGAGGGGACTCATATCCCCTTTATGACGGAAGAATGCAAGAACTCCGTAGTGGCGCAGTTATCCGTTTCCGAAGACGCAATCCAGATTATCCGGGAGAAGGCGGAGAACGCTTGCGTTCGATTCATTGATCCCTCTGCTGCTGTTCCTCATCCCAGTATGTGTTATTCCTTTCTAGAATAGTACTCAGCTAACAGTTCTATAGACGTGTAATCATACTAGTTTTATCATTCTCATTCTCTGTCTGTCGTTACGCGAATAGTATTTTACGCTTCCCATTGTGTACGCTTGAGATACGAGTTCATCTCCCAAAGGAAGTGAGCTCGATATGCTATAGCTGAACGTCGAGATTGGGCTAGCTGGGTCCCAGAGAACGTATTCACTCTGGTTAAGGGAAAGGGCTCTCCATAAAGAAGATGTTCCATCCAGGCTAACGTATGAATACCACAATCGAAATGGTTCTGCTGCTGGGGAATCTATAAAGGAAATATCAGTTGATATTCGCAGCCTGTAGAAGGACTCTGACCTGTACGTCAATACGCTTCAGGTTTAAGGGAGTGGAGATGTCCTCCTTATTCTGGCGAAGCAGTGTTACAGCGTGCTCGAGTAGCTGAAATATCAGTTAGGTAGGTACAGCTGAATGATATAGTTACGCACCCCGCAGATCTGTTGCGAGAAATATTCCTCGTCTGAACCTACAAAGCTATCCAAAATGGCAAACTCTGCTGTGTTGAAATCAACACAGACAAGCACCCAATGATTCCTGTTTTTATTGAGGGGAAGCAGCAGGCGGCTGCACGTTCCCATGGCACTTTTGCTCTGTCGAATTATTTAACCGTTAACCAAAATAGGATATTGGAAAGACCGACCGTCTTGTTAAACCAATTCTTCTTGGATTTTTTAGTTTTATCAGAGCACAGTGAGCCGATCGAATTAGCGAGTAGGCTTCGAAGCGGTTTTCCTTGTTTATCTAGTAGAAGCCCCGATCCTTGCCACGTCTCCCCTACCAGGTTTTGAGGATCCCCAATTAACGTCCAAGCATTAACGAAGAAATTCAACACCTCATCGTTCAGCTCCATTCCTTCAGCTAGTCGTTCCAAGGATTGGACTTGAAGCGTAGGACGGTTACCCGTGATCTCGGGTATACGCCTTAAAGCCGTCCTTCGAACCTATCGAGACTCAGCAGAACGTACAGATTGGTACAGTACTCACCTCTGAGAGAATGGATTGTAGTAGACGCGGACGATCTCCAGCTAATGTGAATTTGGCAGTTCTGAGTGCTCCAATAAGAGGGTGGGTGGCGTCTAACGCTGCCACCAGGTCCGAATGGTCAATGGGAGAGGGGAGCTTGGAGACATCGTCACAAAAGAAGAGGGTATCCAGAAGCATATTGTTGAGATTTTGATAGTCTTCCACAGTAGGATCCACGTCGAGTTGATTCTCCAGATGTGCAGTCAGGCGATGGAAGCACCCGGCTAGAGTATTCTTCCCCAGATTATGGCTGACCACTACATCCCAGTAGACGACATCCGCAAGCATCCTGAGGTACACGTTGTCCGTGTCCAATCGGACAAGTTCCTTCTCGTCCGCCGCTGTCAATTATCCCTCAGAAGCGTGAAGCAAAGCTCTGGCTACAACTCACAGTCCTCCTCTGAGGACGCATCCTGTGGATCTGGCTGATGGCGCTTTCTTTGACGCGTGCTGGGCTCAGCGCCATTAGAGACCTTGCGCTTGGATCGTTTTCGAGGCGACATGATGGTGGAAAGATTGTCCCGATCAGCATGTGACTTTCATGTCGCGTCCATTGTGGTTGTTTGTTTTCGTTGATGGTATAATCCAGGTATATAAACCCTCCTCGCCACGGTCCAGGTTTCCTTTGGTCCACCGCACGTCCGAGTTGAACCCCCACGTGGGGGTCGTTTCTAGTCAACGACGTCGTCGGGGTGGGCCCATGCGATTCTGGGAGCTCTGGGGATCGTGACTGTGCCAGCCCGCGCACTGTTCACGGTTCCTACCGCGCTGGCGTGGACCATATTACTTCTTTTCAGACCAGAAAACCTGGAAGGCGAAGGCAGGACAGGGTTCGGGGATGTCGCGCCAATATTGGTGACAGACCATTCCCTTTCCCAAACTTCTGAGCATTCATGCCGGATGAGCAGCCCCATGCAATGGCCTAGGGTGCGTTCGCCGTGCATGAGACATCGAGTGAACGATGCTCTGAAGTATGGGAAGGGAGAGGTGAGGGTGAGGATGTGGCGGAGTCGTGATACGCGATGATGAGGCCGGTGATGTGGGCTTCCTGGTATAAAGGTGTCTGAAAAGTGACAGTAAGGGATAGTCAGGCAGCTTGGAATACGCACCGGCGCCCAGCACCCCAGCATCATCCCTCCTGGTGTTCCCTTTCACTAGCAGCGGCCTCCTGCAGAGGGCTTACGCGGATCGAAAAGCGTAGTCCGCACAGGTGAGTCGTCGGGCGCCGCGGAGACAAGATCGGTGTCCCAAAAGAAAGAGAAACCCGACGTCGAGTCCTGAGAGGGCGCTGACGGCGTTTCAACACCAGGAGCGCTCTCCTCGTCAAGCTGCTTGAGTGTTAAGGGGCAGAAAACAGTGGCCGGCGAATTCAGATCGTTCCCACGGTTGTCACACTGGTTGCGTCGTCGTCGTCTGGCTACGATCACTACCTGGATTCACGGCTCCGGCAGCTGTGCTCTGTCAACGAGCCAAGCAACCACGTAAGCCTCTCTCGACGAGCTGTGACATTTCTTGGGCGGCGGCGTTGGGCTTGGAGACGCTGGCGTGGACTCCGCGTCGTCTTGTTCGTGCCACTGCCAGCAACTACGGCACGGGTGGATTTCCAGGGTGGCTGGCGTGGACGCATACTGCCCCACACAGTGCGTTTATTTTCCTCCTTTACTGTCCCATCTTACTGTCTGGCACAGGCTCCCCACCGAAATCACCATCCCCATTCGCCACAGCGCTGCAGTACGTCGTTTCTAAGGCGGGCGAGCTTGCTGGGCCCAACCCGGAATACGCACCGAGGTCGTCAAATTTCTCGCCGATGGCGCTAACGATTCCCACAAGCCAGACATCATGTCCAGTCACGCGAACGTTAGGGACGTTAGCGCCCTCCTGTCTCTGTCTGTACTGCGCGGCTTCCTTGACGAAAGAGAAATGTCAATCAGTCCTTTCCATTGGACGTACTGCTATCAATTTCCAAGACGATGGCCTTGACGGATTACTTGGTAGCCCCTCCCGCAGGCGACTCTTGATTTTAATCAAGTACCTGCTTACGCTCGCAGTTCACGAGTCAAATTCTCCCCAACAATGGCTTCCGACATGTACATATTTCTCTTGTTCTCTAATCTCTAGCTAACACACGCGTAGTCCTCTCAAGATACGCGTCGACATACGCGGCCTTTGGGATTCGCCCAACTCCTCCATTCACAAACCGATCGAGGAGCTCACCAAGACGCTCGGCCACAAAATAACCCCCATCGCTCAATGGCCTTCCTTATGGATAGAACTTGGCAGCCGCTTCCCCGACAAGACCGTATTCGTGCCCACCATCATCAGCACCACAATCGTCTGGTACGAGCGCCTTCTCGCGCGTCTCGACGCCGACGAGGCATGGGCCGAAGAACTCCTGACAGCCCTAGCTGAAGTCGGCACAGGCGGCCTCGATTTACGCGTCGAGCCCGCCCCGGCCAAAGCCAATCGTCCTAGTACAACCTGGGACAAGAAAGTTCAGGTTTTCCGCCTGCGCATCCCCAACACCGATCCCATGTCGCAATCCCGTATTGCTGCATTTCTGGAGAAGGATTTCGAGGGTCTATTTACCCCAGGAGGTCCCGTCGACGACGATGTCGATTGGGCGGATGTTCCACCCGCCACTTCGGCTGCGCCTGCTGATGCCGTCCTCTTACTTGATTCCAACTCACTAGGAGTCTTCTTCACCTCGGTCAGTCAAATTTATACTCGTTGTCGTCTCTACCCAACTGACTACTTTGAATAGAGATCGTCGTCGCACGGGCTCTACTCCCGCGACGACAGCGCATCACAGTCGCTACCATTATTACCGCAGGGCAGTGCTGAAGAGGACGTTTTCATGCCTCCGGGGAAACAAATTTACAGTCGACTGCTCGCGCTCCCGTTCAGGCTACACGCCGGTGCAAACAACTATTTGGTATGTCGCTTTGCCTTGTTTTTATTCTCTTATGTTGCCCTCCAACTTAGCAATATACGGTGTACCGTCATGAACTCATTGATCGTAGCAATAACGATGGGGTGGCAATGGTTGATCTTCCAGGTTATAAGGAGATGCCGTTGATTCCGGATCGGCTTCCTCGGACGTCAGCTCCCGTACCACCCTCCTCTGATGCTTTCGTCCCGTTTCTATCTAATAGTGAAGCACCGCTTGTTGTCCAATTTGAGGAGTTTGTGCGTGTCATCACCTTAGTTCTTCAAGGGATTTCTACGGCCCGTTGGCAATCCAGGGTACGTACTTGATAGAACGAAGTGGTTATTAATCTGATGTTTTATAGAGTCAGGCATTTACACTAGATGATTTGGAACGCTCTCTAGGAGCGGTATCCAAAGGCAGGGAATCCTTTCTTGTTCCTGAGGAATCATCATATCGGGCTACCGAACGAGGTATTCTGGGCGAAGTCCTTCAGGTCATGAAACATGTGAACATCAAGAACTATACGGCGGTTGAAATGACAGATGCGCTCCGAGTAAGCTGTTTTAACTATGATAAAAACGTTGCTAAGATAACATGCAGGATTCGTACCTATACGATGTTATGCGACAGGTAGCATCATCCGCATACTTGACGAAATTGAACGGAGATCACAGTCAAGCTCTTGTACGATTTGGGGCCACTCAGACCACATTTCTACAACTCCTGTACAACTGGGCGCCAACTGAATGTGAGAGTTGGCTTGAGCAAGATCTACTCTTTACGCCTAAGGTAGAGCCAGTATGTCATTCTCTTTTTTACTGGTAAATCTATTTTCTAAGGTTTATAGGGCCCAGCAGGATATTTGCTGTGTACGAAAAAGGGCGCAGGCTTGCTTCTCAACATATTGCTACAACAGCCGAATCTCATGCCGCGCTTGGCACTTCCTGGAGTCGTATATTTTCTTCTCTCACAGGAAAACTATATTTTGGCATGGCGATGGCTTGGCCCCGCTCTGGAGGAAACTGGCTGGGGTGTCCACGAAATTGGATCTTCGGTGAACATCATTAAGCAGTTTTTCACTATTCTCAAAAGTGTGTTCTCAGAGAAGACTGATCGTGGTGGCTTGAAACATTGGAAGTGTCAGGCAGATGAGGGTAATCCGGTAGCGGCTGTATTTGCGCGAACCGCAGAACTGCACATTTGGGACTTAGAACAGACACGGTATCTTCAGGCTAATCGACCCAATAAGGTCAGATATTTCTTCTCCCCACATTCCGAACTCATCAGTTGTAGACGCACATGGAAAAGCTCCAGAAAGAGGCTCAAGAACGACAAATTCGACCATTTCCTCAAGTAAGTATTTCATCGCGTGTTTAATTGCAACACTCAATATTTCCTAGCCCCTGGCGTGCAGGCATTGCTTGTTTCTTCCACCGGAGGAGCAGTGCTCTCGAGTCTTCTTTACCTCCAGAAAAGACAAATCCAAGGTTCAGTATCTACAGACCCATGGAATTAGCTTCGACAAGGAGCGTATCGCTCATCCTCCTGATGGTGCTCAAATCTATCATCCTGATGCTCTTGGGTTACAGGAACTCGATGCGTCAGAAGACGTTCTCCAGAGATGTGGAAGAATGATTTGGATCATCTCTGATGCTGATGGTATGGACGACATTCGCCCTGCTCCCGCCTCCGGCTCCAATTCCGATATGGAGGACATTCGTCTAACCTCTGCTCCCGATTCCGATCCCGACTCTCATATGCAGAACGACGAAAATGGCTTTTGGATGGATGTTTATGACTATGAAGAAACACCAGACTTCAGTCTTGTGGCGAAAAAAGTCGGTCAGCGACATATTGTAAGTGTGGCGCTACTTAATTTTGTATAATACTTACACTCATACCTAGCTTAATTGGGGCATGTTTAACGCCTTTCATCCTTCGGTTCATCAACGTCTAGCGGATCATGAAGAGCTAAGCTCATGTATGTTGGCATAATTTCCGTTTCATCACTTTTTAACCAATTTTAGTTATGTGTGAGCTTAAACGCGGAGAACAGTTCAAATACTTCACTGCAAAGCATTCCGGAATGGCTGCCACTGGGGCGCGGCTACCCAAAGGTGGAGCTCCCGGCGACGCGTACGACTATTATGCGGGTTTCGAGGTGGAGTCGTTGGCAGGCATTCATCGAGCATTCGACTATGCAGAGGTCTGAATATTCTCTTCTCTCAAAATCTTGCTTACATTTTCTAGGATGGTCTATTTCTCCTACGAGTCGCTGAATTCATCTGTTCTTCAATGGCAACAAGCATGCGCGAAGCTGCAAAGGACACCAATCGACTTGGACTCACTGGCCATAACCTCTTTTGGTGTAATGGATATCTAGCAGGACAGCATCATGATGTGGATGAAGGCTGGTCTCTGTGCTGTCAGATTCGGTGGTGGGCGAATCGGGAATTGCGGGAGTATTCCTTCTGTGAGCCTCAGCTAGGCTACTTCTGGCGAACTCGCCCCAATGTAGCATGGTCAGTGTTCTACAGGAATAATGGTAGATTGAGCTAACTGTTTTCAGGTCTTTCAACTCTGACGACATGCACGGTACGATGCTTCCTGGCGTAAATGCAGAATTTCCACCACCTCAGGAATTTATTGACTCTATGGGAACTCCTGCGCCACACATCTTGGCACGCTCTCAGCCTGAAAACGCAGCACTAGCTCGCGATCGCGACAATCGCCCAGGATGGCCCATGCAACGATATCTCAATCAGCAACGCCAGAATAGACAGCAGCAGCAGGCCCCAAACCAGGCGGGAGGTGGCCCCGCTGCTGGGCAAATACCACCGGCAGGACGTGTTGGGCCCAGAGTACAGGTACCAGGTCGGGTCAGTACTGGGAACCATGTATGTGTTCCCAGACGAAATGCGTTGGCAGCGCGCCGGGCCGAGAGAGCCATTCGTACTCGGGATGCGAATTTTGCGCACTGGGATAACCGAGGTGCTGGACATTGATACTGTACTATTACGGGCTGGTCTTCGCATAACGCGTAACGGGGGGGTCTTTTGATCTTATCGGACCCCGCCGATCGCCTGGAAATCCTAATCGGGTTTCGATCAAATTTTTTTTTTAAAAATCTGTGAAGACATGACTGTAATAGTACAGTAGTAGATTATATTCAACCTTACATTAATGTGACTACTACGTGGCGGACAACACTGACAAATTTGACGACGATCTGACACACGGCACTCAACAACTCTGAAAAGCAGTGGTCAACGACTCTGATCGTGGCCCGAGGAGCAACTATAATCAAGAGCGACGATGACTGTGAAACGCGGCGGTTCACTCGGACTCTCTCACATAGTCCTTGAGTGATCGCGCCCCACTTGGCTCTACACCCGGTGATTATGAAATCACCCAATTAGGCAGGTACTTTTTTTCCTCCCACCACGACAACCGCGACGCGTTTAGCGTATGTCTGGCCCTAACGACGCGTCGAACTTCATTGGATACGACCCAAATACATCTAAACCTGCCAGAAAACGCCGAAACTATACATTGCCACCTCCCCCCATACCTACAATCCCGTCAACTCCCACTGATGCTGCAAATTACCGGCGCGTCGCCCTCTTCGAGCACCCTTTCCCCACTTCTATTTGACTCTGCTACTCTTAATAGTCTTCCTGAGCCTCTTGGCTCTCCATACTCTCCAAATCTCCTCACCACCTCGTTGCGTCAACTTCATCTTGACGTTGCAGACTCGCCCGACCTTTCTCCCACTGCTCCGCGACTATCCAAGTGGGACCACGTCACTGCCGTACTTCAGTGCATTTCTGAGCACTTCTCTTCCTTTGGCGACTTTGCTGAAGCGTTCTCGACGAACGTTCCTCGTGGGGATGCGGATCCCCGGTCGACGTTGCATGTCAAAACGTTATCCGCCTGGTTGGGTGGCCGCAATCGTTTTCGACCAGCGGACTTCATTCAGGCACTGTATCACAACCGCTTTAGTGTTCCACAGTACGACTCTCTCCACGCCGATGAGCTTGCATATGCATTTGATGCCAATCATGATGTGTCGACCGTCCATTATACGCGGATCGCACTCTCAATCTGGGCGACACGTTTGGTTGGGAAGCGATGCGCGCTGGAGGTGGGAAATCTTGGGAAGAATGATTCGGCGCACCCGGATTTCAAGGTGCATTTACAGGCGTCGGTCAATCAGAGAATGGATGGGAAGCATCAACTTGTTACGCAAGATGATGTCTTCGCGTTTAGCATGCAGCGTACAGCCGACGTCCTGCAGGCACGAGCGAAGACGACGTGGTACCTGACCGAGTGTATGGCCGCGACACGACGGAATGGAGAGATTGTGGTGCGAGATAAACGACCACATCCATTGGTAGGCCCGAATATTTAATCAATTTACATTGACTAATGCTCTCGATCCTTAGATTCAGGCCACGGCTATTAGTTCCTTCGCTTTGTGTCGCAATAAATCAGCTAATGGATATTTTGCACTTCCAATCGGCGCCTGGCTCTTCGCTTGCAAAGCCCATACCGATATCAAACGGGCCATGTCGCGTCTTGGGCAATCCGTTCACGATTCAACTGTCCGTGACGCGATGACTGCGATGGGAAAGCAGAGATTAGATGCTCTGCAGAAGGCGACGGGCGAGGCATTAGAGAAGCAAGAGCCGTACTGTCGGAAGGTGTTGGATAATATCCAGCAGTATCAAATTGTTCATGAGCCCGGCATCGGCAAACAGAACAAGTTGATCACTGGTACAGCTGCAACTGCTATCCGTCTCGACGACTGCGAACCCGGCGCCTTCGATCTCGACGACTATCAAACACGAGTTGTTCGAAACGAGCGTGCAACCCTTACGACACAGGCACTTATGGACGACGTTGATTCCGCTCATCTTCATCATATCCAATGTCTTCACATCGTACGCATGCTCTGTGAACATGTTCCCTCTCTTGAACCTCTGTGTCCGCTCATTTCGGAGCGGTTTCGCTCAGAACCAGTTGCCAAGCATCGTATGCGCCCTGGGCGTAAATCGTTGGTGGTTCCCTTAAAGGCCAACAGTCATGCGGAGATGGAGGTACATGGGATGAAAGAAGCCCAGAAAGACTTCGATTTATCAGCGGGACATACCCCAGAAGCAGCGGCGAAGGCGCGGGTTCTCCTGTGGGATGGTGGTGATGGTGGATCAGTTCTCTCGGGTGGCCGCGTTAAGCGACATCTCCTGTCACAGGCTGTAAGCCTCGACGTCTATCACTCCTTCGAAAATCGGTTGTGGACACCTGGTATCTGGCACATTGAGTCGAACATGCTCAACGTGATTGCCGAGAACCATTACGGGCCTAGGACGACGAAAGATCCCTCTGCGCTATCGCGCTCCGCCTCCGCCACGAATATGCACATTCCTACAAAACTTAACAGCTGTAATTTCTATCCTACATCGAAAACCATGCGCACGATTTGCGAAGCTCGTGTCCTTGACATTTGGGATCTTCATTTGACTGAACACAAGGGTTTATTGCCCCACTTCGAAAGCCTTGTTTCGAGCGATTCTCTTCCCAGCCTCGATGATCTGCTGAGGCATGCAGACCTGCTCGTGAAGCGGTACATGTCAACGGCTGCCTACAATACGGCATTATCATCAGAGCGAGTCGAACGTGCACCATCTACGTTCAAGTTTCCTCTCGGACCTGTGTGGGTACCTCCAGCGGAAGCCGCAGCTCCAGCCGATGTTGGCGAAACTGAGGCTACTGCATCTGCTTCAGCGGCGCCTACCGCGAGTTCTACAGCGGCGCCTGCCGCGAGTTCTACAGTACCTGAAGAGGATACACCGGGGATCAAGATTCATGTCGAAGAGAAAGGATTTACGGGAGACCGTGTTCTTGCTAACTCTATTCTCTTTTGCCGAGACTTCCTATGGTGGCTTGAGGTTTCATATGCAGTCGCAGACGGAGATATAGGCCGTGTAATGGAAGTGCTCAAGGTCTGCTTATTATTAATCTCATCGTCTTATCCTTATCCTTGTCAGATCTGGATCTTTATGTTTGCTGGTGCCTCGCGACAGAATTACACCTCGATTCTCCTTGAGATGTACTGTTTATTTCGCTACGAGGCGTCGAAAAACCTCAAGGACGCCATAATGGAATAACTGGCTCGTTAATATCACTGGCGAGTTGGGAAAGTGGATCGAGGACGATTTGCTGCAAGAACACTATAACAAGTGGCTCGAGGACATGGTCGCTAAGCATGGCGGTTCGTTCAGTGATCCATATTTCCGCGACACGATTTCCCCCAACGTCAACTTCTTTCTACGGCTCAAGGAGGAGTTGGAACTGGCCTTTGAACTCAGCAGCCGCGGAAAAGTTCACACGTCGTCCCATCTCTGTGATGAACGTCGCGTGATGATGGCCATCTACCGTGAGGACAAACTGGCTTACTTCCGACAAGCACGAAGCATGGGACACGCCGCGCGCGAACTTATTGGCACTGGTTATAAAACACTCGACGAGGCCAAGATGAAAGATTTCTTATCAGGTACGACGGAACAGGCGCGACTACTAGGAGCAATACGACGAATTCGCTCTGATGCCGCTGTATCGACAAGCCATGAACCATCCGATGAGGATTCTTCTTCAACTGAATCTGATTCTGATGTAGGGCTGATGCGGGAGGACGGCGAGGTGGATCTGGATGGTATGAACGAAGCGAATGAGATTCGTGATGGCGTTGAATCGAGCTGGATGTTTCATCTTGACGGCGAAGGACCAACGGAGATGTCTGATTGGCAGGAAGCTGACGACGGAGAGGATGGAGATGGAGATGCTGACGCCGATGTCGACGTTGACAGTTGGTCCCTAGAAAACGATGAGATATGAGCTACAAGGCATGTCAATCAATGTTTTATACCACGGTTATCGACGTCTTGTTCGCTGAGGCCCCATCGCTGCCATAAGAGACTTGACACCGGATGTATCCTGTTGTCGAGCTCGTACCGAACGGCGTGGCTGGTTAGTAACATTTTCAAGGACACGTTTGGGCGCGCGTCGAGGAGCTGGAGTATTCGTGTCGGTCTGAGATTCTGCTGATGCCATTGGAAGCGAAGGTTCTGGCTCCATATCGTTATCATTCTGCTCTTCTTCCTGTTCATCGGGATTCAGATCCTCCTCCGAGTCGTCCGCTACAAAGTCTTCTTCAGCTTCATCAGAAGATGATTCCCATGGTTCACGTCTCTTCTTTTGCGTGCGACCCTTTCCTTTTCCACGTCCATTTCCTATTCTTGATGGCTTCGGACGAGCAGTTTGCAACGTAAACTGAATTTCGAGGATTAATGCAAAGAGCTTTGAGGTCCAAGTAGCACGAAAGGACCAGTCAGCAGCAATGAGAATGGGATTCAGAACATCAAGAGTAACGATTCGAAGGATTTCGTTTGTGAGCCGTTGCTGTAATGAGGACGGAAAGAAGGAAGCTTCAGGGCGGTATTCGTTTCCCGGTTTGTACAGTTCATCTTCGAAGATCTGTTTTCCGAATGCAGCGAGTTTCTCCACGACGAGTGGGCGCTCCTTCTTGCGAAGAGTAAGAGCACGCAGTGCAGGTTGTTCCTTTGACTTCGGTGCAGGCAGAGCGAATGGCGGATACAGTGTCGAGGTAGAAGGGAACGAGATTGTGATACCCTCACGTGCGGCGCAGAGTGAGCATGGGAACGGTCGTTTTGCCTCTATACAGTCCTTCGTAGTTTCTTCTATTGGCGGGTTTTGCCATCGACGATTCCTTGCAGCATTGAGGCAGATTGTTTCGATGAGAATCTCCGCTTTGGCTGGATCGATGTAAGCGTCCTCGTTCTGATTAGCCTTCTTCTTCGTCTTGCGCTTCTTGCGTGTTGTGGGTACGACAGCGGAGGCGCTAGACGTCGTCGTTGGATTAGCAAGATCTAATAAAGGGTTTAGACAGTACTGATCTTGAAACTAATGCACGTACTAGCAAGAAAGGTTTCTGCCTTCTTTATATCACTCTTCTGAACAAAAACTACGGCCTTTCCCGTTGCGCCTGGTAGACGCGAAGCTCGACCGGCTTGCTGTTCGGTCTGTGAGAGTGTAGGAGGGAAGCCATGTGAGAGACTGTCATTTAGCGTTGGGATGTGCATGCCGTTTGCTAATGCTACTGTCGCAATGATAATCTGTAGGAAGGGATCCGTCTCGGCAAGTGTAAGCGTCTCGCGATTGAATTCCGCCTCGCACAGTGCTGTATACTGTCGAACTCGTCGTCCGTGATCAACGCCAGGGGGCTCCATACGAAAGAGGTAAAGGTAGATTCGAGTGACAATTTCTAGCGACGGCGCATATATAACGACTTTGCGACCGGTATTGAGATACGGAAGGAGTTGAGGGTATGAGTGGCTCGTTAATCCCTGTTCCAGAGGCTCCAGAATGAACTGCAGGTCCAGCCGCTCGTTACTGAAGCGGAAGAGAGTAAAATTATTCGCGCGGAATCCAAGAATCTTGCATAATGCAGTTGTTGGAGCGCCGGGCTCTAGAGTAGCCGAGATGCTGAATACGGGAACGTGAGAGGGTAGTCGACCGCGCAGGAATGTTCCAATGTTGTTGTAGGCTTCGCGGAAGGTAGGACCCCATTCTCCGGCAACATGACCTTCTTCGAGGCAGGTGTAGATTAGGTTTGAGCGGAAGACGTCGTTGTCAAGAATTTTGCGCCAGGCAGCAGCGTGGAGATGCTCTGGATCAATGCAGATGACTTGATGCTTGACACAGGAGGTAATTTCTTCGATGAGGTTGCGACGTGTCGTGGCGGCATGTGCGAGAGTTTCGCGGTCGTATGCTAGTGCACTGATATCATACTCAGCAAGACTTTTGACCTGGAGATCTGTCAAGCGCCATCAGAGGAGATATATGAAGGTACATACAATGTTTCCAGCTAGTCCTTTCGTTGGAGTAATGATCAATCCGACTGGTTGTCGTTGGACGCAAAAGTTGGGATAATCTTCCGGGTGTTTACTGACTTCCTGGTGGCAGATGATGGGCACGATAAAGAGAGCTGATTTGCCGTCGCCTGTAGCCGTGCATAGAACGACTTCCTTTCCATCCAAGATCAACATCGTTGGTTCCTCCTGCCGTTCGTGTAATCCATCCTTCCACTTTGGTATTCTCTTGAGAATGATGCGTTTGGCGGCGTCCTTGCCCTCAGGGGTGTTCCAAGTCGCGTGAGACGGCATTTTAGACCAGAAAACGTGAAGAGAAAACGTGTAAGGCGGTTACATTGGTCGCGATCGTGGTAGTCTAGGGGAGAGACGCGTGTTCCTAATCGGGTGATTGCATAATCAACCGGTGTAGAGCCAAACTGATCGTGTTTCCTAACAGACTACATACAGTACTTAGCTCGCTTCGTCACTGTATCGTAGTCTGTCTAGGAGAGACTATCTCTCACACACGCGGCGGTGGTTCACGACTCTCACACATGCAGCGGAAACTCTAACAAACCATCAGCAAAGTCACCCTGCAACTTTTCGGGACTTTTCTGAACTTTTTTGGGCTTTTTCCGTACAGAAAAGCCGACAAGTGACAAGTAGACCAGCCATGTCCCCGGAGGCCACAAGTTCAATTCCCCGTCGTCTCTCCCATCTTGGGATCTTTTTCATTTCGTGTTGTATGCTACATATAATCATGTATAGTATATTTATACCATAAAATGAGTATTCTAAGGCTACGGGAGCCCACTGAGGCACGGTGCAGAGGCCCATTTTCGCCCGACAAGCCCAAAAGTCCCAAAAAGGCAACAAGTTGCAGGTCGTCTTGCTGATGACGCATCAGCGACTCTGACTCACACACACACGGTGACGACCCTCTCACCCGCGGCGGCGACTCTCACACGCGCGGTGACACCTCTCACACACACCCGGTGGCGACTCAGACACGCGGCGCGATTGACTGTGGGGGGCGACGACTTGCCCAAAAAAGCTCTGACGCGCGGCTAAATGCTCATGTGTAGCGGGGTCCTAATATTTTGCCATTTTGACCAAGATAGTCTCCTACCGTCGTGAAGATAGTAAGTACGTGCCCCACTCGGCTCGCAACCGACTGGCTCTAAACGATTCGTCATGTAGGGCTACTTGTCATATAACGCGGCGCAGGGAGCGTTGACTTCCCTCTGGGCTGCAACTGTCCCAGAGACGGCTAATGTGAACGGGAAGGTTAATGCTTTGTTTTTCAGTATCTATCAAGCACACGCTAGGCCTTCCGCTTCATAGTACCTCGTACCGTGGGCACGGATCGGGAGTCCTCATGCAGGAACATCCGATCCCGAACTTGGAACGAAGCTTTGGACTTGGTTAGAGGAACAAACCAAGGATGTCAAGTGAGCTTGTGGTCTGCGTAGTCTCAGACTGTCTTTTCTACGATGTGTCTGTTACGAAAGGCAGTCGAGGAGGGTAGTGACTCTTCGAATGGTAATATTATGCTTCATCAATGAATCAGAACCTACACCTGTCCAACTATTCCAGTCCGATGCCTGGCTAAAAAAAGCATTTACTGGTACCTCAATCATACTCCCGCTTTGACAACTCGAACAGTTTTCCCATGACATCCTTCGGGTTCGCCCTCAATCCACTGTGCACGAGCTGATTCGTCACATACTGCTCCGTGTTCTTGATCTTCGCCGCCGTGTCTTGCGCCAGGTCAAAGTCCACATACATGTCGTCGAAATATCTTCACAACTTCGATAAGTCCGCCACAAAGACAGAAGAGGAATACGTACGATACGCTTGACACCTTCACCTCGTTATTTTTCAGTTGCTCCAAGTCAAAGAGAGGTCCCCATCCATCATACTGCGCGAGAATCTCGGCGGCGCCTTTCAGTGGTCGCAGGTTGGCGTAGTCCGAGAACATGTTTGGGAATATCTGCACGCTGGTGAAGCAGGTCGTGTATCGTGCATACTGGGTACAAACCATTTCACCGGTAAAGAATACGGGGCTATCGGCAATGTCTTTGACGAGGGACCAAGAGAACTGGGGAAAGCTGTTGAGCGTTCGGGATGCAGACCATCTCGACGCTTGACTACATAACTCTTCAGATCAAAACATTGCGCAATAGGAACTAACATACCCTTGACAATATATAGGCTCATGCAGAATGCTGAAAATGGGGCTTCCGTCGAACGACTGGGATAGCTCGACAAGCTGGATCGTCTTGTATGTTAGTTTCCCAAACAATTCGAGGTCTTTAGAGGCTCTGAAAACAAGTTCTATAGGTCGTTCAATTAGATGGAGGATGGAGCAGGAAGATGACCAACGATGAACGCGATCGATACCATCTGCAAAAAAGATTAGCTCAAACGAGATGGAGGAAGGAGAGAACGTGCTGTGCATTCCAAAGTCCATCCCGAGATGCTGCCAACGATTAGGCGATAACCGACCGCCGTTGGTCACCTTGACCTCGTTCGCCTCTAGGTACGACATGATATCCCGGACCTAGAGCGGATGAGGCGAGAAGTTACGAACGGAAGAGGATAGGCATTACACGCTTGACATCTTGAGGATACTTTTCATAGTAGATCTTGTTCCGCTTGATCACTCTATCTTCGCAAGTATAAGCTTGATTCCTTTATAAGAGAACGGATGACTGACGAACGGTGGCAGCGTACACCGGATCAGGATGGAACACCAGCGGCGCCAGCCCTCCAGTAGTGAAGACCTCTTTCAAACCTTCGCTATGGAACGACAAGTAGGTTATCGCGCAGAATCCTCCAAAGCTTTGGCCCAGGATAGTCCATTTGCGATCTTCAGGGTTAGGCTTGTGGCCTAGGAGGATAGAGCGGACGGCTTCACAGTCTTTCACTGTATGAATTGAGCAGGACGGCATCAATACTATCGGAGGGCTGACCTATGGAATCGGCGCGGAAGAGTTTGAGATAATCAGCAACGTCCTGATCTGTCTTGAGTCGCGCGGGGAGGCTTTCGGGGGAAATATGGGTACTAAGACCCGTTCCTCGAGGATCCAGCCAGAGTGTCTGGAAACACGATGATTGGAAGGAGAATGAATAATGATATCATCGGACCTGGTATCCTCGTGCATGGATCTGAATATATTCTTGTCAGGAAGAGCACAGAGAAGCGGTACAAGCATAAACGTACTTCGGCCGCGTATCCATGTATGTCTGCTAAGGGAACCTCGTGTCCGGGACCGCCTAATTGACGCGTGCAGAATATTGAATGGATACCCAAGATGCGTACCTTGCAAGTACAACACTTCATCACGTCAAATGAATGAACATTGTAGAGTAGACGACTATACTAACAGATGGGCAGCTTATCTTCTTCCTCGGGAGTCTTCGACTTGTCCTTTGGGATCATACTGCGAGCAAAGACGCGTATCGTTTCGCCCTCAGGCTTCGAGTAATCCAGCGGCAAGTCAAAGAATCTCTCAACCACCTTGATACCACCTATGCAAGGTCACCAATGGACTTATCAATCAGAGATAAGCCAACCTTTGAGCGAATACGTCTCGAGGGCTTGTGCATCGTATTTCGGCGTCGCCATCTGGGTCATGGTCGCTCGGAAGGGGTATCTGCTCCTGGTGGTAGGAAGAAAGCAGCTAGGTCGGAGCTGTCTCCGCAAGGCATGCGATAGCAGAGTTATCATCGGGTGACCATGAGCGTGGTAGAAAAGAGGCCGGCAGGGTCAGACTGCAACCACCACCATGTCGCTTGAGCCGCCAATTTACTACTCTAAATCCGAGTTTATCGAGACAGTGCGGCAGCCTTGCTGATAGTCACCGCGTACGACGACCGACGCGCTCTTCTAGGACACGGGAAACAAGGTGTCGCGTCGTGCAACCATTGCTGGGCCGCAGAACATCATCCTTGGTGGCAAGACTATCATCTCGAGCTCGGCGATTATTCGAGGTGATCTCAGACGTTCTGGGCCAGGGCATGCTGTGGTCATATCGCTAGGAAGGTATTGCTTGGTTGGCGAGGGATGTGTGATGCGGTATGTGGTCAAGTCTTTCATTCGGGTTCTCTATTAACTTACATTTGCAGTCCTCCTTATAAAACGTACCGCGGCGCTTTCAATTACTACCCAATGAAGGTAGGCGACCATGTCCACATCGGTAAAGACACGGTCGTAGAGGCAGCAACGATAGGAAACCACGTCGACATAGGCAAGGGTTGTGTTATTGCAAGTCTTTCGCTTTCTCCTACTTCCTTCGTCTCAACAAATCTAGGGCAAGTTTGTGATAATCAAAGACTGTGCAAAGATTGC
The DNA here is from genome assembly GCA_015501595.1 of Hymenopellis radicata. Lineage (NCBI taxonomy): Eukaryota > Fungi > Basidiomycota > Agaricomycetes > Agaricales > Physalacriaceae > Hymenopellis > Hymenopellis radicata. Next base: position 22,007 of record JADNRX010000157.1, read on the forward strand.
AGACAACACCGTCGTTCCCGCGAATACGGTCGTACCAGCACTTGCGCTGTTCGCAGGATCACCGGGTACCTCAGGCTCTTTTTACGACCAGTCACATATAGCTTACATTGGCTTGATAGCTCAATTCGTCGAGGATTTGCCCGAGTCGACGCAGGAACTGGTGGAGAGCCACACCAAACAATATTACATGCGCTTTCAGCCTCTCGATCCTGCTCGAGGACGACAGACATGACGATACCGATACCAGGTCGACTCTACTCCTCTTCGATTTGTATTACTGTATTTATACCATGGCTATTGCACAGTGTCATTGCTCGAGATCACCTTCGATTTGTCTTCAAGTCCGATCCCACCTCCGCCTCAATTCCAAATCGTCTTGCTTCCTGCCGCTGGTCCTCCACCTACACGGCTGTCCACCACATTTAATAACGAGAACCGGAAGAGCCTTGTGCAGAACAATCAGATTTCGAATTGTGACGTATCCGCAGTGGCGCAGCTTAGCGACTGGTCGCAAAATTTCTGGACCTCGTTTCTTTCTCTCTCTTCACCACCACCATGTCCTCCACAGCAGCTTCATCCTCGGCCCAATCCTCCGGCGCATCCTCTTCTGGCTCGTCCACCGTCTCCATCCCCGCGAGCGCCCAAGTCGGCAGCCTAAGTATCACCCAACCCGCCACGACCTCCACCTCCTACTTCAAAATCGCCAGCAACAACCTTCTCACATTCGGCTGGAACTTTACCTCCGTGCTCGTCACGCCCACGAGCCTCACCGTCTCCGCAGCTTGCGAAAATAGCAACACCTATCCCGTGGGCGATAATAACGGCCTTGTGGCAGGCGACGCGACGCAAGTGGTGTGGGACGTGTATTCATACCAGACGGCGCACTCGGACAATCCCCTCCCGCAGGGAACGTGTTCCTTGATGATATGCGACGAGCGTGGGTACGATGCGACGGAGGCGGCGGGTTATCTGGCAGTGAACAGCGATCTGACGTTCGCGTTGTACACCCCGCAAGCGTACACGGGGATAGCTGAGGGTATGTCTTCTTGCTTTGAAGTGAAATTGGGCTCATCATCCGCAGGATGGGAATGTAGCGTGTGTAATAGCAGTCTGGCGGGGATCGCGGCAAATCCGACGGTGGTGACCATGGTGGCGACGTTTCTGGTTGTATTTTTATCGGGATATCAGCTGCTGCGTAGCGCTGTACGTGCGATATGAGTGCGCTGTTGTATTTCGACCTCCTTGATGTCATGGACAGTTATAGGCGGGGCAGAATATGTTTTATGCATCTATATTTAGGCAGACTTGGTGTGCTTTGTATTGCAGAACAGAAGCAACAGTGCAAACGCCGTTTAATTTAACACTTTCTTCCAGACGTCTCCGCCAACTTCTCCGAGCACCCGCTCGACCTCACTCTGGTCCAAGTTAAGCATGACCTTCCTTTCCTCTTCTGCTTTTCTAGACGCAGCCACCCCATCTTCCACCAACATCGCCCTCGACGCCACCAAAGACTCTAATACCACACCAAGTTCGAAGTCGTTCGGCTTCCGCCTGGGATCGTCCGCTTGCCTCAGAACATCCATATAGGTGAGATGTTGATGCTGTACCTATATGGAAGGATGCGTCAATCAAGCAGCGATGTTAGCAGAATTTCCGAGACCGACCTCGCCCCATTTTATCTCTTCGACGCCTTCTCGCTTTACGCACTTCACCAGTGACGCTAGCATGAGTCTTTCATGGAAGCTGAGATCGCGCAGGTACGCCGCAGTGGGGTTGTTCTGCATGACCGACATGACTTGGACAATGTCCCCCGAACTAGCCACTCTCTTCTCGGGGCGTACAAGCTCAACAGCACGTCTAGGATAATCACGAAATGAGAAAGGAGTAAGAAAATGGACAAAGAGTCATACCTGCATACATCCAGGATTCGCCGGGCGTCGCCAGTGAGATTGGCAACTCGTGAAGCTGCAAGTTTGATTGCATCTCGATTAATGACTTCGGGATCGCCTTCTCGTTTCACGCTTTCCAATCGCGATGACACGATCTCCGTAAGCTGGGCTATTGAGTACGGCGTAAAGTTTGTTCGAACCATCCCTATATACGCGAGTTTGAGAAACCAGCGCAACCGAAGGACAGGTTAACGGCGTACCCAAACGACTTCTAACCCGACCAGTCATAACGCGCTCAGGCAGATCATGCGTGTTTGCGACTGCGATAACGATAAGTTTGCTGTCCGCAATAGTAGGCCAATTGAAGAAGTTGTACACCACGTCCTGCTTGGTGGTAACCAACTGGTCGAGTTCATCCATCAACACGATACTGCCCAGAACATAAACGAGAGAACGTGAAGGAAGAAGAAGACAACTCGCCATGCGTGTCCTTCAGGACCCCGGCCTTGACCCTTCGCAAAATATCCAGTTAGGTTCTTCAGACTCTCCTTCGAGCTGATCTGCAATCGCCCATCCTTCTTGATATCATGTTGAGAGATGGCCTCCCAAAGAATGTTATAAGCGGCTGGCGGTTCGGGAACCCGCAAGCCGTTGATTTCAACATAGGTGAAGGGATTGATTTCCTAACGATAGGTTAGAATATGAAGATGAAGTCAGAAAATCTATGTACGTTATCTTCCGCCAACTTCATGAGCTCTCGAATGACAGCATGAACAGTCGCGGTCTTTCCAGTGCCAGGTACGCCAGAGATATCTGCAAAAACGACGAATGAGACTACAGAATTAAGAGCCAGAAGGAGACACGTACAAATACAGCCGCCACTTCCTTCTTCAAGGAGTGTTTGGACACTTTCCATGACATGTTGAAATTCGGTATTGCGACAAGGGAGGGCATCCGGGCGGCTGCCGACGTGAAGAATATGCATAGCTCTCAGGTAGGGGTCGTCCGGCAAGTCCTGTAGTGCTTCTGAGGCATAAGACGGCTGCGCTACTCGCGTGAACTTCTGTCTCTTTCTAGGTGAAGACGGTGTTTTGCGAGCAAGCCGTGCTTTGGAACGTGGTGTGGGTTGCACCGAGGTTTTCGGGCGTTTTCTGGGCGATGTGGATGTGGTTCCCTCGCTTTCTTTTGCGCGAAGGTGTCTTTGGTTCCTCGATCTCCTCCTCCGCTTCTTGTGCCATATCTTCCTCCTTGACATCTGCATCACTATCATCCGCATCTCCTTCTTCTTCATCCGAGTCTGCAGGCTCTTCAAACTCGTCACCTGAGGCATGATCTTCGCCTGAGCTGTCATCTTCTTCTTCTTTGCCTTCTTTGTCCGACCAGAGCCTCGATTTTTGGGAGCAGTTGAAGAGGCTAAACGGCGAGTCTTGGCTTTCTTTAAAATCGTTTGTCCTCCTTCGCGGGTGCCACGACTGCCACGGTGCACCGGATATGTCCAAGGCGTAGTCGTTTCGCATCTTAGCGAGGGCATCTTGGCGATGAGCTTTCCACTCAAAATTATAGAACAGGCCGCGTTGAGAATCCACCGCGGAACGGCACTGGAATCCATTGCTTTCGACGAATGGGTCGTCATCCACTGATCAGGGTTGAGAACTTCGATACCAAGATTTTGGCAAGGACATACCTTCCTCATGCCCATCGCGTACCCGACAATGGCCTAAGATAGCATCAGGAGACTCAAGTATCATATTTTTTGTCGTAGAATAGTAAATTTCGTTCTGCAACGCGTGAATTAAATTCAAATTATTAGCTGCGGCCATAAATATCGCACCTCCTGATGCTCTCGTTTCGCTCCGACCTTTGGCAACTGCTTCGGCCTCAGAAACCACTGAATGCGTATATGCATCCTCTTCGATAGCGGTTCATCGTCGTCTCCGTTCAGGTCTGTCTCCCACAAACCCACAATGACCGCAACACTCGGGTGTGCTGAAGCCGACTGAACCAGAACCGTATCCCCAATGCAGTACGTATCTGTCGTCTCTATCTTTGTTTCCGCCGCTCTTTTCTGACCAGGTGCCTTCTTCTTCACAGTCGTCGTCTTCGTTCGCTCGAAGGCGTCGTAGATGTAGGTGCGTAACTTCTTCCGTTCTGTCTGGTCAAGTTTATTCCAGGAGTCGGCACCATCGTTGTCGAGGTCAGTCACTGGATCAATGAGACGTTTCCGGGGAAGATTTCTGGTCGACCAAGCTAGGTTGGCACTAGTACTGGCAGCCTTGATATCGACGACGGGCTGGCCACGCTTCGACCGTCGGGTGGGAGTTTGCGGTTCAGCCGGGGCCTTTCTAGGAGATGAGGGGGCCTTTTTAGGAGATGATGGGGCCATTTCTTGACGCGATAATGAGAACAGCAGCCAGCTCGAATACTGTAGTGGTGGTCAAAGTTGAAGATCTATTAATTGTGACTTTTCGCGTTCAGTCACAATCATGTGATGGCTTCGTTGTGGACCCTGACACGGGCCGACTGGGCCGAATGCTACCTTTCACGCAACTCAAAAGATTCCTCAATCTCATTAGCCACCATGGTGTCCGATGCTCCCCTCTTGCGCTGTTGCCGCCCTTCAACCCTCTCAAGTGTCATCGATTGGTATCGTGTGTGATCTTGGAGCAGATGGTCACTGTACCCACCTGCGTCAACACTGTCATTCGTGCCACACTTCGCCTTCGTACGCTTATGCGAAGTCGACCAATTACAAGATGATGGCGATGACTGAGGCCTTGCGCAACGTACTGGCATCTATGGCTTCTGACCTTCAAGTTCGGCGCAAGTTGCGTATCATCACCAGATGCCTTTGACTGCGAAGTCCTCGAGTTTTTGCCAGACTTTTCCCATGACAGGGTTCTAAACGGTGTCTCCATGCTGGAGGAGCTTCATTTCGCGTTTGCCGTACATGAACGTCATCTGAAAGGACTTCTCTGCTCTAGAACCGGTAATTGCAGTGGCATTCATCTGCCGAAGCCAGTAGTCAGCGAGCTTTTCGGATGACTTTCAGCTTCCCAATGACCGTGCGCTGTGCTCATACTTGCGTTGAATCGTTCTTCTTCCTCGAGACTACTAGGCGAAATCATTTGATCTCGAACAAACGAGAGAACGGACACCTTAGCCGAGTCTCGCCACGAAAACGGCAACAGACACTGCATCATTCGAAATTCGTGGGACGGTGGCGGCATACTCTCGCAATATGTAACCTTCACGTCGCGAAGCTTGCCGAACGGCTTCACTAAACAGCATGAATTTGTCGCCCAAATTGAATATCACTATTCTTCGGCACCCACCTGGTACCGTGAGACAACTTTAATCAGTCCCAAGACGCATAAGCCCCAGACTAGACGGGACGCATAAGCCGAATCTTCAAAGCGCTTACCAGTAGTTCCTGTTCTTGTCGCATTCCATCTTCAAGCACGATTGTTTCCGCTCATAGGACTTCTTATGAACAACCATGATGGACGACTTCCACACAATGGTTTGCGTAAACATGCTTTATTCCAGTCTATCTATATCCAAAAATGTGGTGATAATATACAACAATGCAACAGTAATAAACCCAATAAATATAAAAACAACAACTTCCGCACAATTATAATCTCTGCAAATATTCACAGCCCTCGGCAATTTTGGAAGAGATGGCGTTAATCTATGCAGATTGTCAGATTACTCGCTGCTAAAAATAAGAAGAGATAGTGCTCACATTACTCGGGTGAAAGGCCTGGAAGTGGTTTCCCGGAATGTCCAAGATCTTGACGTCTTTCCCAGCGATCTTCTCCCACCCAGAGACACGCTTGCTGCGATCAGCGAGCCACACAGGAACATCGCGAACGCCAGCAGGGTTAAATCCGTCTGCGGATCGCAGGAAAACAAGAGGCGGGCATGCACCCCCAGTCTTAAACGGGTTGTAGTCCTTGAGCATCGCCGAGTTCATGGCGAACTGCATCTTGACGAGTTGACCAACTTCGGAGTTGTCGGTCTTGTTGAGTTGGGCGGCGGCGGCAATGAGAGCGGTGGATAGAGGGACGTGATTTTCGGGGTTGGGCGCATCGATGAGAACAACACCCTTGACGGTGATACCACGCTTGGCCAACTGGAGAGCGGCTTCATAGGCGGCTACACCGCCGAATGACCATCCTGCGGATAGGCATGAATTAGCAGTTCGCTTAGTGTAGAAAGAAGACTTACCACCAAGGAGTACAGGTCCTTTCGCAGTTCTTGCAACGTTCTCGGCATACACCTTCGCCATTTCAGCTACACCACTCCAAGGCTCAGAGGTGATAAAGTGGGGGTTGTGGAGACCCCAGACTGAACGGCGGAGAGGAGCGACACGAGAGTAGTAATTGACTAGACCGCTGCCGTCATGGAAGAGAAACAGCGGCAAGTCGTTAGTTGCGGAGGGAGGAGTCTGGATAGGCGAGGGGAAAGAGTCGAGACGAAGAAGCGCGGAAAGGTCTGTAGCGACCGATTTCACCGCGACAGCTTTCTTGGACGAGGAGCCAAAATATCCTCGTACTGCTTGGATAGTCGAATACATCTCGAAGAAGTTACCTGGCAAGTCGAGGCCGAGTTCGGTCTTCAGAGTATGGAGAGCCTCAATGGAGGTTAGGGAGTCGAGTCCGAGATGTTCAAAGTCGGTGGTGTCCTTGATGTCCGCGACGCTGATGGCCAGCACGTTGGCCAGAACGCCTTTGATGTCAACATTATCGTCACCGTCAATGGAAAACGAAGTGGGTTCGTCATCGTCCGACACAAGGGTTCCTGGGGTAGACGTGCCACTCGTAAAGGGGGAAGATGGAACGCTGAGGGCCATCGAGGCGACTTCCCGAACGATATCGCCCGTCGTCGTACACATAGAGAGTACGTTCGCAGCGAGCTCGGCGTCGGGGAAGGAGGTTTGCAGACGTCCGAATATCTCGATGGACATGAGAGAGTCGACACCAAGTGCCTCCAAATCCGTGTCCATCTCGACAGAGGATACATCGATGCCACAAGTCTCCGCAACAATCTTGAGAACGATGGTGTCTACAGAAGAAGTCTTGGATGTGACAGGCTCCGGAGCTGATGGCTTTGCGAAAGCGACGCGGCGGCCAGGTGCGGAGGTAGGCTGCGATGGAATGGTTGATTTTCCGGCCGCCTTAGCCAACATCCTAGAGAACGAATCAAGTCGCAGACGACGGAACTGCATACCCTTCATGTATGCGACGATTGCGGGAGTGGGACCCTCCTTGCAAGCCCAGGCCTCCGTCGACATAACACCCTCATCTGCGATCCAGACGTTGTTGCAGTAAACGGTGTACTTGGCGTCCAGGTCGACGAGTTCGGGAAGGACTTTCACAGACCCCACTTCGGTACAGATGAACGCATCGTTACGACCACCTTGTAGGTTGGCAACGAAACCCGCAACGTGAAGCAGCGTGTCCAAGAACACTGGGTGAACGATGTGCTTGCCCTTGTCATAATCAGCGGGAAGGCGAACATTGGCGGCTCCTTCCATATGGCTCGCGTCGATAGTCAAGCTCTCCATAGTGTGGTACTCCTTCGAATAGTCGACAACACGTGTGAAGAGGTTTTCGTAGATAGTGCGAGTAGTGAATGTCTCGTGTTGAAGACCAGGGCGAGTGATGGAGGAAACATTGCGCTTAATGGCGGGAAGCGAACGCGAGAACTTGGTATTGGTGGAGGCGGACGACTGGAGTTTGAACTCGCCACGGGCATGGACGGATTCGGGATCAGCGGTGCCGTCAACTCTAGAGCTGACTGTGAAGGTGCCGACATCGTTGTTGAGAGTGATGGAGGTAATGACCATACGAGGGACAGCTTGATCATAGACCAGAGCGTTAACGAACGTAATCCCGCGAAGAACGGCATGCCGGTCACCAGAAGGAGCCCATGATATAGCGATACCTGCAAGGACCTGTTCCAAGTAAACCGAAGCTGGGCAGAGAGGCAATCCCGCCACTTGATGACCCGAAATAGACTTTGCAAGCTGGCCGATCGGAGTTTCGAAAATAGATGTAAACCCGTTCGCAGCCGTGGGCGGCTGAACCCACTCATGCAACATCGCATATTCGGAGAGGGCACCTCGGGGTTTCTCGACGCGAATAGCTTCCGATCCACTCTCTTCCTTGAACGCGATCCAGAACTTCGACGGTGAGAAGGGATAGGACGGCAGGGAGACACATGATACGGCGAAAATGTGAGAGTAAATGTTTCTCCAGTTCACGCCAACGTTCGACTGGTAAAGCAGAACCAAACTGCTCGTCAGCGTAACCCAAGGGTCCTGCTGCTTCTTCACCGAGGGAAGGAGCATGGAGGAACCATCCTTCACGATCGACTTGATCATCGGCAGGCAAGCGGTATGCGGGCCGATCTCAATCCAAGCGTCCACCTTGTTCTCGCTCAAGAACGAGTCCACACCGCGCTCGAATTGAACGGGTTGCGCACAGTGCTTCGCGAAGTACTCCGCATCGAATACCGACGCGTCGCCAGGTCGGACGGTCTCTCCACGGACATTAGAGATGACGGGGATGGTAGGTGCTTGAAGAGTGACAAGGCCTGCGATCTGACTGAGCTCGTCGAGAAGGGGGTTCATGGCGGAGCTGTGGTAGCCGAATGGCACAGATAGAACAACGTTTTTGCACACAGCATTGCCGTCCAAGTACTCCTTGAACTTGCGGAGCGTTGGCAGCGGTCCCGACAATACACAGTCGGTGGTACTGTTGAGACACGCCACCGTCAAATCCTCGAAAGAAGCGAGATGGCTCTGGACAGCCGATGCTGGGAGATTCACGGCCATCATTCCCGTGGTTTCGATTTCGCACTTCGTGACCATGAGACGCACTCGGTGGGCAACAATGGTGAGGGCGCCTTGGAGAGATAAAACATTGGCAACAACAAGCGCTGCATATTCACCAAGACTACAGTAGCGTGTTAGTATCACTCATGCCAAACATAAGGCGAATCCCTTACCTGTGCCCGACCACGGCGGATGGCGTTAAGCCCCAAGACATCCACAGTCGCGCCAATGCGTACTCGAGGACGAATATTGCTGGCTGATAAGCCTCGAATTCGTCCGTTTTCGACAGTCCACTCGACTCTCCGTCCGACAAAATGATAGGAAGCACACCAACAAAACCCGCTGAAACGAGGAAATCATTGCACTCGTCAACGATGGACTTGAAGAGGGCCGAGGTCTCGTATAGGGATTTACCCATTCCGAGGTACTGAGCGCCCTGTCCCGAGAAGACGAAAACCACATTTGGCTCGGTAGCAGAGGAAACCTCTATAGACTTGGCCTTCTGTAGTTTGGCGACGGCATCTTGCTTGTTTGACGCTGAGACCGCCATCCGATGACTATAGAGCTGGCGACGACCCGTCGCAGTGTATGCGATATCGCTCCATGACTCCTTGCAGTCAGAACTCTGCAGCCAGTCGATATAACGCTCCTTTAAGCTCGTCAAAGCTTCCTCCGTCTTGGCTGACAGACCGAGAACAAGGTGCATATCCGGCTCATCCGTAGACGCCGGTACGTGCTCCTCAACCAAGATAGCCGAGTTGGAACCAGCAGCACCAAAGTTGTTGAGCAGAGCCATCCTTGTCTGTCCTTCCTCTACAGGATTCCAAGAGGCAGCGACGCGATCAATGACTAGTCCATTCCCAGATGGGATCTTGGGATTCAGATTCTTGAGCGAGATGCAGCGCGGGATAGTGCGATAGCGGAGCATCAAAAGCAGCTTCGCCAGACCGGCAGCGCCAGAAGCAGCCTCCAAGTGGCCAATGTTCGCCTTGACAGACGTGACATGCAGGTCCCTGACCTCAGACGAGAAGACTCCCCGGATGCTCTCAAGCTCGCCCGGGTCACCCGCCTGAGTTCCAGTCCCGTGCGCTTCCACGACATTGACTCGCGCCGCGGTAACTCCAGCATTAGCCAGAACAGTCTTGAAAAGCTTGACCTGGGTCGGAGCATGTGGGTGGGTAATGGAGGACGCGAGACCGCTTTGGTTGACTTCGATGCCGCGGATGACACCCCAGATATGGTCCTGCTCCGCGATAGCATCGGAAAGACGCTTCAGAACAAAGAGACCACATCCCTCAGAGCGAGAGTAACCATCGGCGGATGCATCGAAGGACTTGCATTGGCCAGTTGGGCTGAGGAAGTGACCACGATCGAGACCGAGGAACATCTAAAAACGTCTTAGAAAGGATCGACCTTCAAGTAAGCTTTAGACACATACATCTGGACTGGCAATGACGTTGACTCCTCCTACGAGGGCAGCATTGCAATCCCCATTCATCAACGCGCGAGCACCCTGGTAGACTGCAACGCCGGATGACGAGCAAGCTGTGTCGATAACAATGGAAGGTCCACTGAGGTCCATAGCATAAGAAAGTCGACCGCTGAGGAAGGCTTTCAAAGTGCCTAAAGAAGATTAACATCAGTCTCGACTAAGATGATCACGCTATGCTCAAACGTACCGGTACTGTAATAAACGTCGATATCGTTACGCAGGTTCTGAACGTAATCGTTCGTCGCCACACCGATGTAGCAACCAAAAGTATCCGGATTGAACGACGGGGTTGAGTTTGGGACATAGCCAGCGTCTTCCAGAGCTTCGTAGGCGGTATGGAGAAGAACGCGCTGCTGAGGGTCCATGCTCCTGGCTTCACGGGGACTAATCTTGAAGAACTTGTTATCAAACTCGTCCACGTTGTCCATAAAGTTCCCGGTGTGGGCCTTCATTTGCCTTTTACCGTCCTGGTAGTCCGAGACCTTGAAACGATTTTCGGGAATCTGCAATAGAATTAGCATCATACCGAAGATTAAAAAGAAATTATGCGGACCTCCGAAATAGTGTTGATACCTTGCTCCAGAACTTCCCAAAGCTTAGCGACATTAGGCGCACCTGGCATGTTCACTGCCATGCCAACAATAGCGATGGGTTCCTGCTTGGGAGGATGCGGGAGATCCGACACGCTAAGGTCCAACGTAGAGACATCTCCCAATTCCTTCGCCAACGACTTCATGAGACCGCTTCCCGGCCCGAGGTTCAGAACTCGAACGGACGCAGGAAGGGAGATCTTTACAACCTCGTTAGACACCAAGTCCCAATTGACCGGCTGCGTTAGAATCATGTCCACAACAAGCTCCAGCAATGACTGTCCGTCCGCGCTCTTGGCATGGATCGCCTCGCCCGTAAAGCTAGACCGAATGGGGACGCGTATGTCTTCCAAACGAGGGAACTGGATATCGCGACGCTCAGCATCGGCGAGAACAGCCTTGCGTGCTCCCTCCACGTGAGTTGGCGCGTGGTAGAGCGTTTCCAGCGTCATCTTGTGCGTCGCCGCTTTGAACTCCTTCGCGAAGCACGCTAGCGTGTCTGGGCGTCCTGACACGGTAACGCACGTGGAATCAATGATCGCGGTGACATAAAGTGGCGTAGCTTCGTGCGTCTATTTTGCTCGTTAGAAGGATATTTTTAGGACAGAGTTAAGAATGCAAGTACCTCGGCGAACTTTGCAATGGCTGCTTCCACGGTGGTTTTTTCCGTCCCAAGGAAGACAAGACTCCAAGGAGCCGAAAACTCGATGAAAGATTCCTTGAGGATTTCGGTGCGATATTGCTGAACACGGACACCGATCCAAAGTGCCAGTCTGTACGACTCGAGCGCGTTATGAAGGAAGGCAGCAAGAGACATTGATGTCCCAACAACGGCCGCCGGTAAGATTCCGGAAGAGAAACCCAAAACGCCAACGCCATGCGATGCGTTAAGATTCAAGCTATCGCTGAACGGGGTGAGCGAGTTAGACGCGTCGATAAAGGCAAGGTAACGAAGGGTTTGCATAATGAAGAGGCTAGAGCCGGAGATGATGGCGTTGTGAGCGTAACGCTCTTTGGGGACTGCGAGGAGGGACTCTTTGGTCGAAAAGTCGGAGAGGTCGACATCGCGTTCAGAAATAGACAGCGTCGATAGCTCGGTGTGGAAAGCGGCATGGCACGCCGCCAAAAGAAGGGATCCAGCCGGACGCGCAGCGTCACGGAATGCGAGCGCGCGCATCTGGGTGAGTTTGGAGGCAGGAGAGCCTTGGCCATTGAAGATGGGAATGTTAATGTAGGAAGACATGATGATGATGGTGATCTAGCGCGAATGTCAATGAAGGTGCTGTCGACGAGGAAGCAAGTGCGGACAGAAGCACGGAGGCCAGTCCTATATAAGCCGTAAGGTCACTGGAGTCACGGAACGCGAATGAGTGAAGTAGCGTAGACGGCGGACGGTTTCACGCGCCAAATCCAAGTCCGAGTCGATCACATCTGGATAACGCGACAGGAAGGGTGGGGCTCGAGCCATTGATCCGCAAAGCTTAACTGCAGTACCTAAACCATCTGATCACAGTAGCCGGCCTCGCGATTTTCTACAGCTGGTGACGCCTGTGTGTGCCTAGTGTACATGAAAAAAGTGTATTGGAGGTTTGGTCAAGGTTTGGTGGCGTTTAGCTTCCTCTGAAAGGCTCAGAGCAGACAATGTCAGCTTAGAAAATGCGGCAACACCACTCAGATCTCCGAAGGCTGGACAACAAGATGAGAAAGCATCTCCCAAAGGCAATGCGGACGACATACCAGATCGAGCAACGTGGCTAGTATTGAAACTTTGTGATGGACGTACACAACAAAGGCTTACTTGCGGCTTGAGCGGCGCTGTCAATTCTCACGCCCTACCCCGAGTCTGATACAATCATTTTCTTGGTGGACTTTGAACGAATCTTCCTCTTGGCTGCACAACTTCGGACTCGAGTGGCTATATTCCATCGGCTTTTCAAAAAGAACGGCCTTCCTCCTCCGATACAACCGCTGCCTATGTCCCTCCGTTTGGCGGCCCTCCGTGCGCGTTGGCAATCGTTCAGTAGAAGCTGCTCTAAGTGATCCCCATCCTTGTATTACTGCTGCCAAACAATCATTTCGACTTGGATACTCACGCCACGTCAGATCACCATCGAACTGATTGCTCTTTGATCCTCCGCTACTCACGGCAAAAAATCCACCATAACAAAGCCAATCCGAATCACAGCCACCGTTAATCAGCACCCCAGGGTGGATTCACGGCAGCTGGCACGGAATGTGGCGGCGCCCCACAGAGTTGCGCGTCGGTACAGTTTAACGCCAGACGTGCATCAGATTCGCTATCTTCTATCTTAATCGGGGCGCTAAAGTTTACCCACTCAGATAATAATGCCCAGGAACACAGCAAGCGCGTATCCTCTACGTCGGTCCCTGTGGATCACGGACATGACTCTCGCGGAACTGTTCGTATGTTTTAACGACTCACCATCCATCATCAGGTTCGCAACAAACATACGAGTTGTTGTTCATGATAGCCAGTAAAGTGTTAATCGAGTCTGGACTCCCGAGGACACGGAGCTTCACGTCGGATTTCTTCGCGGGGCTCAAGTTCCCTCAAACACTACCGCCGGTAGGTACAGATTGCGATATGAGCGTTATCTCATAGATAAGTAACCGCTCCCAAGAAAATGCCAAGTTACGCTGAAACCAGCGCTCGAGATGTAAGCATACTCCTTAAGTGATGGCAGTGAGGATTATTCATGCAAGAGTAATTTTGGATGTCCATTCGTTATCAATGTCTCTTATGTGGGGCGAGCTTTCCTCAGTTACAGTATCTAGACCGCCTTCACATAATAGATAACTGACATTCAGAATGGTCAAGACAATGACCTCAGTTTCGTCTACGGCATCTGAGAACGATCCGCAGCTATGAAAAGCGTTCTCGACGTCCCCGGTTGTAATGTCTACAATTAGAGCTGCAGGCTTAAGCTAAGCTTAGGTCTAAGGTGGAGCACGCCGTCTGTGTAGACGCTTCGGGTTTGTGGGTGAATGTATCCTGAGCTCTCTATAGCTATGGATTGCTTATACACGTTAGATGCCTGTCAGCAATAAGCTCAAGACAGTCCATACATTCATCTACGTATTCGTAATCATGATTGAGGTGTATTGAATACAATGCAGTGGTAACGACCGAGATGAAAAAGCATGCTGGTGAGTGGGGAGGCGCAAATAGCAATATAATAGCTCAAAGCAAAATAGTAGGCGTATAGTAATGTAGCGGCAGACTGTACTTTTGCAGGGCGTCGTCTAAGGCCCGTAAACGAAGGGCGCGTGAAGCGAAGAGAAGACTAGGATGGGCTTAGTCCTTCTTGGGGGGCTCCTCAGAGGATGTGGACTCTGATGATGATGCTGATTCTGATTCCTTGGCACGCTTCTCGTAGACCTGGGCGAGATGCATAAGAGATAGATAGACATGAGAAGCAATAGAAAGTACCTTTTGGAAGAGACCGAGGGATGCCTGTTGTGTCTCGTTGATCTTGGCGCGGATAGTCTCAGAGTCGACATCTGGGTCAGTAGCCTGTCCCCTGAGGGAAAGGGTACGGAGCTCAGCAATCAGATCAGTAACCTTCTCTGCCTCAACCTTGTCAATCTGGTCCTTGAATTCGTTCAAAGCTGGAGCCATTGTAAGTACCAGGATTAAAGAGAATCATGATAACGAACCCTTCTCGGTGTCAGCGCAGACGGAGTCAGCCTTGTTGGCCTCCTCGATAAGGTCCTTGCGGGCCTTGTCGGTCTCGGCGTACTGCTCAGCATCGGAAACCATCTTCTCAATGTCCTTGTCACTGAGGCCAGACGACGAAGCAATGGTCATGGACTGATCCTTGTTGGTAGCCTTGTCCTTCGCAGCGACGTTCACGATACCATCTCGGAGAGAATGAGAAACGGAATGACATGGACAGTTGCGAGAACATACCAGCGTCAATGTCGAAAGTGATCTCGATCTGAGGGACACCCTTGGGCGCAGGAGGAATACCGACGAGGTTGAAGTTGCCGAGGAGCTTGTTGTCACGAACCAATTCACGTTCACCTTGGTAGATTTTGACCTCAATGGCAGTCTGACCGTCGGCAGCAGTGGAGAAGACCTGGGACTTCTTGGTAGGGATGACCGTGTTGCGGTTGATGAGCTTAGTCATGATACCACCGAGAGTCTCAATACCTAAGGACCAATTAGTCAAGGCCGTCACGCAACGAGAACACTACGTACCGAGGGACAGAGGAGTAACATCGAGGAGGAGGACATCCGTAACGTTGCCAGTCATGACACCACCTTGGATAGCAGCACCCTTGGCAACGGCCTCGTCTGGGTTGACACCCTTGGAAGGCTCCCGACCGAAGATAGCCTTGACGGTATCAGAGACGCGAGGCATACGAGTCATACCACCAACGAGGATAACTTCGTTGATCTCGCTGGCCTTGAGACCAGCGTCAGCAAGAGCCTTCTTACAAGGATCGACGGTGCGTTGAACAAGGGGAGCAACCAAAGACTCGAATTGCGACCGGAGAAGCTTCTGGTTAATGTGCTTGGGACCTGAAGCGTCGGCAGTGATGAAGGGCAAGTTGATGTCGGTCTGGGTGGTCGATGACAGCTCTATCTTAGCCTTCTCAGCAGCCTCACGGATACGTTGAATAGCCATGACGTCGCCGTGGAGGTCGATGCCGTTGTCTGCCTTGAAGCCTTGGAGAATGTGGTTGACCAGGACAACGTCGAAGTCTTCACCACCCAAGTGTGTGTCACCGTTGGTAGACTTGACTTCGAAAAGACCGTTTTGCAGTTCAAGGATGGAGATATCAAAGGTTCCACCTCCCAAGTCGTAGACGGCAATGACGGCAGACTCGTTTCGGTCCAGGCCGTACGCCAAAGCAGCCGCGGTAGGCTCATTGATCACCCGCAATACGTTGAGACCAGCGATCTGTCCAGCGTCCTTGGTGGCCTGACGCTGGGCATCGTTGAAGTAGGCAGGGACGGTGACGACGGCATGGCTATGCAAGTCACATTAGGAAGAACACGAAGCAGAGACACAATTACGCACCCAACTTTCTTGTTAAGGAACTGCTCAGCAGTCTCCCGCATTTTGATGAGAACCATGGACGACAGTTCCTCAGCAGACTGCCAGTGCATGGTCAATGACTAGTACGACCCTTGCTAAAAAATTTTACTTACGAAACGTTCCTTGGAACCCTCGCTTTCTATCTCGACCATTGGTCGTCCCTCAGCACCTGAGACAACCTTGAAGGGCCTACATGGCAGATGAGCATAAGCGTAAGGTCGAGGTAGAATAACGTACCAATGCTTCATGTCATCCTTCACCTCCTTGTCAGCGAACTTGCGACCAATCAACCGCTTGAAAGCAAAGACGGTATTTGTTGAGTTAACAACAGCCTGTCGCTTAGCGGGCAGTCCGACTAGACGCTCGCCGTGCTTGGTGAAAGCAATGACGGAGGGTGTAGTACGAGCACCCTCCGCGTTCTCTATCACCTTAGACTCTTTGCCTTCCATGATAGACACGCAAGAATTTGTTGTTCCCAAGTCGATACCGACAACGGGGCCTGCAGGACATGTTATTCGAAAGGTCCCGAGAGTAAAAGGTCACCGACACGCACCATTTATCTTCGTGTTCATGTTGCGTGCAATCATGGCTCGCGGAAGGCCCTGTAAGACGGTGAGCGACGTAGGAGAGTACAGCATAGGACACGTACAGCATAGTGACCACTCCGTGAGACGGAGGCGCGTAGGGAGCGAGCGGCGGTAAACATGGTGGTGGGGATGAGAGAGTAATCCTGCCCTGCAATTTTTTTTGGGACGAATATGTAAGCCGGCGGCATTGTCCGAAAGTTCGAGAACACGCGTGACTACACGTGCCGAATTCTGACTTCACTACTTGCGTGTCCCTTGCATGCCGTGTGCGACCATAACGGTACAGTGTTTAAATAAGTAGTGCAGGTATAGTGTACATTAGTAGGTAATAAACTGACCCAATTTGGTCATCAACGCTTGTTAAACCACCACCACTTCGACGCCTCTCTTCCCATGGAATGCATGTCTCCAGCCGCATCTCCACTTGTCAGTATTGCCTGGCTTTCCTAAAGTCGTCGAAGCCATGCCGCCAATATGATCCAGGACCAGTCTCGACGTAATAATCATCCCTCCATCGTCTCCTCCGCCCATCCCCCTTCCCAAACCGTCAACGTTCAGCATACCACGGCATAGTCCACTGACGCCCAACAAACATTCCTGCATAACAACATCTGGAGGTTTCCGCCATTCCACAGGATTCTGCGCGTTCAGTCTCAATAAATCAGACAGAATGTTCAACTGCGAGCGGTGCATGATCAAACCGCTGCCTCCCGTGCCCACAAAGCCCGCCTGCCCAGGCCGCATACCCGCCATCACGAGCTCAATAGCTCCCCATCCCCCTGGACATAACGGAAAATCATCTTCGATCAACATCACCCATTCTCCTTTGGCCCATTTCAGAGCTTCAGCAAGATGGAGGTACTGACCCCACTGCTCGACCGGATGTTGGTCCGCGTCGGCATGAAAGGTGACAACGTCGGAGAATGTGGACTGTGCGGCCGTGAACGCTGCAAATCCGTTGGCGTGCGTGAACACGGACAGACTAATGTTCTCGGATATGTGGGGTACGAAGGAGGCGATTGTGGTGGATAGAAAGGAATCCGAGTCAGGTCCTGGGCGGGGGAATGATAGAATAACAATGTCGAGGGATGCAACGGGTATCGATGGTGGCGTGTAGAATAGGTTGTACAGTCCGTAGGGACACGTTAAAAGAAGTAGTGAGACCAGTCCGACGCGATATTTCAGCATGTCAGCTGGCGTGAATTTTGCGAATGAAGGCGGAATGGATGGGGTGGGCAGAGATCGCTGCTCTGTGAACGCGACCCTAAAAATAAATGAGAGGGCTAACCCTATCGCGATCGCCAAGCTATACGTCCAAGGCGCGTTGTCAAGCCACCCAAATAGCACAGAGAGCAAGACGAGGAAAGGACCTTCCTCTACAGGCATGCCCTCTGGAACGCCCGTCATATAAAAGTAGATCACCATAATTGGGCCCATTCCCGACGTCTCCTCATATAATGCCCAATGCCTGAAGAGTGACGGGAATGCCCACCCCGCGCTCCTTGTCAAAAGGTACCCAAGTTGCGTCCGTATTAATGCAAGGACAATCCATAAAGGGTATGCGGCGAGATGGAAGTCGGAGGGTATGCGTGTAAAGAAAATAATGGCTTGGAGGAGTCGGGATAGTACGATGCCTGGGTGGATATGGGAGGGAGCGGACCATGGTGCGAGTAAAAGAGGTAGAAGATCCCGACCATCCGTTACTTGTCGGGGAGCGAACGGCCAGCGCCACTGGGGTATTAAAAGAGGGAGAACTTGCAGCGAAGCATTGAATGCAGCGAGGACGGTGTCGCTGGTAAGGTTCATGAGGTGTCCGGGTCACATCAGGAGCTGGTTCCAATTTGTATCATCGTGTGGCGTTTCCGCACCCGCCCCTGTTTTCACTATGTCGCCTTGAATGCCTAGATGATAGATCTTGCTCGAAGAGGTGCGAATGCCGTGCTACGACGCACCACCCTTCTCAGGTCTTCGAGGTCTTGTACTCGAATAAAGGACGAAGGAGTAGTTAATGTTTCCAAGTTTAACAAACGGCAGGACACCGTGCCAAGGCAAACAATTTAGGATATGTAAAACGACTGTTAACAGTGAGCTGAACACGAGTACATGTGTAAGTGGTAGAACAGCAGGATGCTGTTCGTTTGAACTTTGAATAACTCGACGAGCGTCGGGAGCGAGGACTGAGCGAGGATCGGCGTTAGGGCTAAGGGCGGTTTCTATGCGGGACCATGTGTTGAGGAGCGGGAAATTGGTTTGAACGATGACAAAGGATGACAAGCACCGATGACAATCGTTTAAGTTACCGTCCAACACTAACCAGCTTTATGTAACTGTACGGTTCGACGGTCTGCTTGTAAGGTCGTAGGTGTAACCGGACCATCTTGGACGATACGCGGAAGGCGGAATCCTGTAACGGTATCACGATTCACAGGAAGGAAGGCTAAGTCAGACATACCTCAGTATCTTAGAAACTCCACCCTGCACTCCAGTTATTAACTTTTCGACGACGTCGAATAAATGGGTACATCATGATACTCATCGGGCATCGATACGACGAGGGCTGGGCGCGTGCGCGTGCAGAGCAGATGAGGTCATCGGCTAATTCACTATTAATGAGAAGGGTGTGTATGTAGAGTCTTGGCCAACCATTTTCGAACTTAGCCCAACTTGAATTTTGAGGCGCCACATTGAGCGTCGCATGGTCGACGGACCATATCCATCGTCACCATGAGTCTCGTCGCAGACTCGTTGATTCACGGCCGTGTCCATAGGTAGCCGTGCCTACAGCAGAAAGAGAAAGGAGTATAAGACCTCTAGTCCAAAGCCATTCATTTGGGTCATTACTGATCGTCATCAACAAAACGCGTAAAACTTAGGTATCCTAGAACTTTCGTGGTTGTCTAAAGACGTGTTAACTTGAGTTCTTGACGATCGAATCTTACGACTTGCCTTCTGATCCCACAACAGTAACAGGCGCGCGCCGAGAGTAAAATCACCGCCGCCCAAGTCAGTATCACTGCAGTGAGAACCATCCACACGCCATTCCCGAAGTCACCCGCGAGCTTGATGGAACTGCCCAGATTTGGTAACTCTTTCTTCACGACAATAACGACCGCTAAGTCGACGGCGAAGACTACAGTGCTGAGAAGGGCGGTGATGATGGAGAACACGAGGGACGCTATTGCGAAAGAGTGCGATGCGAGGAACATGGATGGTACAAGAGCACAGAGCGAGAACCCTGCGGCTACAAGGTGGAGAATGAGAACAGTGAGAAGTCCCTTCAGGACTCCTTGGACAAGAGTGGCGTTGAGTCCTAGAATATCCGTGAGATCGGACGGCGGACTATACCCCAGTTTGGGTCCGTAGCACGTCCCATCGTTTGTGAACCACGATGGCTCGTCAAGAGCGCTTTAGATCCGATTGAGCGCAACTCAGTAAGAGGAACGCCTAACTCACCTTGACGCGCAAAGACCCCATACACCAAAACGCAATTCCGTCGCTATACTCGTCGCGGGCTGACCATTGTCTGCTGTCGAATATACACGAATAATGTATATAGCCTTGATGATAGTCAAGGATATCCCGACCAAGAAGAGCAGGAGGAAGGACGTGAACAAGAGGACGAGCGCGATGAGGGACGTTATGCGATGAGCATAGAATGGGCGATGATGGGGTTTCACCATCATGGACGCAAGGCTTCACGTTCGTGCTGAGAGGAGGTCGTCCGATTATTTTTCCTGAATAGGGGAAAAGCTCGGTCACCGATCAATTGGGGGGTCAGCGGCTGCTGCGGTTGGGATTATACCCCTCGAAATATTTGGCGGATGGTCGAGGCGTGATGAACGATGCCAGCGAAGCAACGAAAGACTCAGCTGAGGTGACCACACACGTTCATATGTGGGAAACAAGCATCATCAGGCGGCCATGATGATTACGCCATTAGGAAAAAGGCTTAATCCGTTATCCCCGAAACAAATTTGCTATATCGTCCATCGTACACAAAACTTTTCAGTCTTCTCCACCAGACGACTCGCCCGCTTCGTATGATGGACCGACGCCCATATTTTCTTTGTACTCTCCGGAGTCGATGCTGAGGTCGAGTTGGGAACGATGGGGCGCGCCGATCTAAGTACTCCTGCGCGATGATGACGGACTGGAAACGACGAAGTTCTCAGTCTTGGGGTATGTATTCGTCGCTAAATGTCTGTGTGTTGAGTTAGGATTGGGCTTCAAGTTCTTTTCCTTCCTCTCCTTAGGCGTCCAGGTGCGTTTGTCGATGAGCTCTTCAAAAGCGTGATCATAAGAGGTGCAGTTCATTCCGAGGACGTTAATACCCTGGTAAACTTAGATACATATTGGCGACATGAATGAGGATGAGTAGTCAAAGACGCTTACCTCTTCTCCAGACGAAAGAGCCTTCACGTTTTTGCCCTCCTGTTCCAGGCCTAATCTCAGCCATTTCCAGTTGTTCCGCTTCAGGATCTACGGCGATTCCAAATTTTCGTAGCACAACCCGTGCTCTCAGCGAGACGTACACATCCTGTTTGCGACTTGGTCGGAATCAAGAGCTTTCGCTTGACGTCTTCCGGGAGCCCTCTGAAAGTGGGTCCTCTGAGCTCATCGACTACCTTCGATTCATACCCCCCAACGTATACGTATTCCCACACGACACCACCCGATTCCGACTCGTTCTGGTTAGAAATATACCACGGTGAATTGGATGTGATTTCAACTCGCGAAGCAAACATCAGTCGTGGCTGCCCAGGTGAAGTGACCACAGTTGGATTCATGATCCGCTTGAGGAAAGCGCACTTGTTGCTGGAATAACGGAGTTTGAAGGAAAGTTTGGAGACTTCCGCCGTGAATGCTCGAGGAAAGTAAACTCTTTTGGGAGTGAGATAGATCATGAAAGCAGGGCTGGAGAAGTCACGGAGACGTTTTGACTCTCAGGCTGCTGAAATCAGCTGAAATCGGGTGTTCCGAAAGCCTCGTCCTTGTCGCTATGCGCCTCCTCCTCTGAATCAGAAATGTTAAATCGGAGAGGTTGCTGAGATCGTCTTCCAGAGAGTGCACGGACTGGGTTATGGGCTATATATGGCGCGTAAATCAAAGTATGTAAGAGTCTCGTTCCCGATGTTCTAGATGGACAGGAAGCAGAGAGCAGCGGACCGAATACCGAGCGGAGTAAGACCGGAAAGCAGAGAACGCCGCTTCGCGCCGCTCTCGACGCCGAATATATTCGCCAACACACAGTCTCCTGCAGGTTGTATCTGTGGAGCCTCCGAGGTTGCCTCCAAGACGATTGCCAACAGGAACGGCGTTCACGAACGCTGAGAGCCGCGCAGTGCGTTTGCGACGCATTGAAGCTGCTCTTTCAACAAAAGGGGCTCTGTCATTTCTCGAGCAGTTCGCTAGGAAGACACAGGGCGCACCGCAGAAGGAGGAGCATGCTTCTGGTCGTCGATGAAGCTGATATCTGATCAGTGGAGTCGGATGGCTGAAACAGTGTCAGAACTTGCTACTGGATCCGCGGAGAACTTGAAGACGATTGATCAGCTGCTTACAGGCACTGCCAGTACACACAACTTTCTTGGCTAGTTAGGCGACTCAGCTCGGTCTCGTACTGACGCGGTTCAGAGTAGCGTATGCACTTCCCGCTCCTCGAATGTGCTCTGACCCTGGCACGACCTGTAGGCAGGTCGGTCTCGCACTCACGCGGTTCAGAGTAGTGCACTGCATACGCCACCAACTCTCAGCAGCCAGAGCGCTCACGTTTGGGGGTCGGCGCTCATGTTACAGCACCCTGGCTATGGATATGCGACCCGCGGCGGGGTAACGGCTAAGAATCGTATATGAAGGCTTTCTTTTTCCTAGCCAGTCTCCAGTCATCCGACCCAGGACAGCCCGACAATGCAACGAAAGCTCCTCGTCGCACTCTCTCTTGCTTCCTATCTGTCTACTAGCGTCTACGCTGCTACCCCATGCGAGCAGATCGAGAAGGCGATATCCTCTTCGAGCAGTGTCTACTACCCAGGTAGCATGATTTTCTCTCAGATATATATGCGGTCGCCTTACTAAGTTCTCTACCACAGGCTCCGCGAATTACACGCTTGACATCGCGCACTGGTCGGCGGCAGCGATTCTGCCTGCTGTGTGCAGCGTGGAACCTGGCACAGCTAAAGATGTTGGAATTATTGTTAGTCCCCTCGACTTCGCCAAGCTCCGTACGTGAACTAACTCTTTGCGTAGCTTGGTATACTCGGCGCGACCAAAACTTCATTTGCTGTTCGTTTTCTTCATTTCTTCAAGATACTGGATCATATGTGTTTCATTCTTTCTCTAGGTGAAAGGCGGAGGACACTCCCAGAACCCAGGATACTCCGGAACGAAGGGCGTTCAAATCTCCATGAGCCGCTTCACCGATGTCATATATGACGCTTCTACTCAGACCGCCGCAGTCGGTACTGGGAACATCTGGGACGATGTTTACGCTACCCTGGAGCCGTACGGACGCCAGGTCGTTGGGGGCAGGTTTCCTGGTGTTGGCGTGGCTGGGTTCTCTCTTGGTGGTGGTCAGTCAATCCTTTTCTTCGATCATAGATGTTTGTGTAGCTGACGATGTCGGTTGGTTGCAGGATACTCCTGGCTCTCGAACCAATACGGCTTGTCGCTCGACACCATCGTGGGCTACGAGCTTGTCAAACCTGATGGAACCATTTGTAAGATCACGCAAGCTTCGGACGCAGAACTATTCTTCGCTCTCAAGGGCGCACATCACAACTTTGTACGTGCTAGTGCCTCAATAGTGGGGTGATGTCGGCGTTATTGACCTATAACTCTGGCAGGGTATCGTAACATCAATTATTTTCCAGACCGTCGAGCAGGGCCAAATCTGGGGCGGGCAAGTGATCGTCGCGGCCGACCAAATACCCACCCTCATCGCCGCCGCGGCACAATGGGTCCAAGACGTGACTGACCCTAAGGCAGCGATACTCTCAGCTGTGTTGTCCAATGACGGGGTGAGTTTGAGTCTACATTCACAATCCACATCCCTACCCTTCTGGTTTCTGACTGCGAGTGACAGTTGAACGGCCTGGTACTCCTGTTCTACGATGAGCCCACACCCCCTGCTGGCATGTTCGACACGTTTTTAGCGCTTCCGGCTCTTGTTTCCGATGTTACGACGAGGAGCTATACGGGGCTCGTCGCTTCCTACCTGGCCTGGGGTGAGCCGGTCTTTGCCAGGTTAGTCCTAATCCACACGTTTTAAAGATGTTGTTTTTAATTACTCTTTCTCAGAGTCGCTTGCAACACCGTCCCCATTGCAGTGGACTCTGAGGCAGTGATGACCGCCACTCTCAACGAAACCACCGTGCGTTCCTTTCTCCTCCATCTCTGAGCGTCCGAACTGAGCCTGACACGTTCTTCAGTTCTGGGTTGAGCAACTCAGCGCTCAAATCCAAGGCGATCTCTTCTTCTCGTGGTCCATCGAGCCCTTCCTCCCCACACTCCTTACCCACAACAGTGTGGCGACCGCCTACCCGTTTGTGCGCGACGTAGCTTTCGCACCCTACATGATTCAGCTGGCCTGGAGCGACCCCGCCTTCGACGACCTCATCTTCGACACCATGCGCCAGAGTGTGGAGCAGCTCGTGCGCGTTGCGGTTGGGGATGGCCAGAGTCGCGTCGCCGGCGCGCCGCCATACCCGAACTACGCGCTGTTTGGCACGCCGGTGGAGGAATTGTATGGAGCCAATCTTCCGAAGTTAAAGACGATCAAGGCGAGGGTTGACCCCACGGATGTTATGGGTCTCGCCGGAGGGTGGAGGATCACTCTGTAAATATTACTATTACTTAACTTACATCCTATTCAAAAAGCATCAAATAATCTCCTCCCAAATATCAAATAGTTTCTACTCAATGTTAACGAAGCGCTCGATTCTGAAAGGGATAAAAGGCTTAACAATGAGATCAATAAGTATACTAGAAAGGGAATAAGATAGATGAGATGGTCTGAGAGTAATAGTAATACTGAGTCATGGTCCAAGCTTGCGCCAAGTGTAGGCTAAGTTAATCCTCTACATTACCATCCATCGTACACAAAACTTTCGAGCATAGAGACGTCAGTCTTCTCCGCCAGACGACTCGCCCGCTTCGTATGACGGATCGTCATCGATATTTTCTTCGTAGCCTGCGTAGAAGTCGATGCTGCTTAGATCGAGTCGGCGTCTCCTCCTACGCTCGCGTGATGACAGGGGACCTGGATCAACGGTGTCCTCAGCTTTAGGGTGCATATTCGTCGTTGAATTGCTGTGGGTTGAGTTCGCACTAAGCTCCAACTTCTTCTCCTTCTTTTCCTTTCTAGGCTTAGGCGTCCAGTTGCGTCGTTTGGCAATGAGCTCTTCCACAAAAGCGTGATCATAAGAGGTGCATCTCATTCCAAGGACTTTGATGCCCTAGTACAATATTAGCGACATGAATAAGGATGGCCAGTCAAGTGCGCAATCCTACCTCTTCTCCAGACGAAAGAGCCTTCACGATGTCCTGTCCGTCCAGTGCGTAACCTCTTCCAGCCCTAATCTCAGCCATTTCCAGCTGTTCCGCCTCAGGATCTACGGCGATTCCAAATTTTCGCAGCGCGACCCGTGCTCTCAGCGAGACGTACACATCCCGTTTGCGACTCATGGTACTAGCCAAGAGCTTGCCCCATGCGCGCTTGACGTCTTCTGGGAGTCCTTTGAACGTGGATCCTCTGAGCTCACCGACTACCTTGAATTCATACCCCCCAACATATTCCCACACGACGCGACCCGATTCCGACTCGTTCTGGCTAAAAAGCATACCACGGTGGGTTGGATATGATTTCAACTCGTGAAGTAAACATCAGTCCAGGCTGCCCAGGTGAAGCAACCACTGCTGGATTCATGATCCGCTTGGGGAAAGCGCACTTTATGCCAGAACGGAGCGTTTGAAGAAAAGTTTGGAGACTTCCACCGAATTCGTCGGTAATGAAGACTCGAGGAAAGTAAGCTCTTTTGGGAGCGGGATAGATTATGAAAGCAGGAAGAGTCAAATGCTTAATTCTCAGACTTCGGATGGTCGAAGATTCTCTCGGGAAGTCACGGAGAGCTTTAACTCTCAAGCTGCTGAAATCGTGTGTTCCGAAAGCCTCGTCCTTGTCGCTATGCGCTTCCTCCTCTGAATCAGAGGATGTTAAATCGGAGAGGTCGCTGAGATCGCCCTCCAGAGAGTGCATGGACTGGGGTATGGGCTAGACATGGTGCGTAAATCAGGGTATGCAAGAGGGAAATATATAAGAACCTCGGACGCGGAAGCAACACCTGAGGGCTGCACAGTGCGTTCGCGACTCATCGAGGCTGCTCTTTCTACAGCAGGCTCTGAATGAGAGACACGGAGTGCACCGGCACAAGGAGGATCATGCTTCTGGTCGTCGATGAAGGTGATATCTGATGCATGGTCGTCGAATGAGTCTGATGGCTGAAATACTGTCAGAACTTGCTAACGAAAACTTGAAGATGAGCAAATACACTTACAGGCACCACAGAAAAGCGTATTT
Source organism: Hymenopellis radicata (assembly GCA_015501595.1). NCBI lineage: Eukaryota > Fungi > Basidiomycota > Agaricomycetes > Agaricales > Physalacriaceae > Hymenopellis > Hymenopellis radicata. Next base: position 48,046 of record JADNRX010000157.1, read on the forward strand.
CCTCTTTCTTGGCCTTTGGCTCTATCTTGGTTGCAAAAACGCTAGCTTTAGAGTCGTGTTTGGTCTCCTCCTCGTCAGGAAACTTCATGACAACGTCGATGTCATTACTTCCTTCTGATTTACCTCTTGATCTCCTTTGTCCATCGATGAAGGTGATATCTGACGAATGGTCGTCGAATGAGTCTGATGGCTGAAATACTGTCAGAACTTGCTAACAAAAACTTGAAGAAGAGCAAATACACTTACAGGCACCACAGAAAAGCGTATTTCCTCTTTCTTGGCCTTTGGCTCTATCTTGGTTGCAAAAACGCTAGCTTTAGAGTCGTGTTTGGCCTCCTCCTCGTCAGGAAACTTCATGACAACGTCGATGTCATTACTTCCTTCTGATTTACCTCTTGATCTCCTTTGTCCGGTATTGGCGACGAGCTGAGAAATATAATGATTGGTTCGCATTACGAATGAGTTAACAGCGCCGCCACCTACGTGAGGTGACGGCTCCTCTTCCTCGGAGGAGACCAGATCTATTACTTCATGGTGGGCGGGTGCGAGTGAAACAACCGGACTCGAATGCTTGAGCTCGCGTTTGAGCTGAACTGGTGTCGACCGCGGCGTGGGCTATCATGCATTGAAGTTTGTTTTTAATCTCTGCATGACGGGGGCGCTGGACGTACAAAATTGTCGACATCTATTTCAGTGTCACTGACTTGCTTTTGTGGTCGTTTCCTTTTCCTTGTAGGAGTACTAGGCTCCGGCTATGAACACAGGTTACCCTCCATTGGCAAGACGGAGTGTTATCAAAAACCCAATATACCTTCAACTCCTGCTTCAATCGAGGACGACTTATAGAGCCGAGGAGCAACATTCAACACTGACTAACGTACCGTCTGTGGAACATCAAGATCAAACAAGTTATGAAGAACTCGTGCATGCGTACTTTATGGCAGTGACAGGCCTGCGTGAGGTGCTCTATCATGCGCTTCGATTCAGCAAGCTCCCTCTCCAAATCTCTCCGCTGCAATTTCAACTGTTCATTCTCACAACGAAGACCAGATGCCTCGCGTTGCATGTCGTCGCGTTCTTGCCGAACTTCCAGCAACGAGCTCCGCAAGTTTTGATTATCAACGCGAAGGTATTGGACATTTTCCAACGCCGCCATGCGTAAATAATTTGGAAGTGATTCGGGAGATGGTGGTTAACGTTGAAGACACCGCCGATTACATGAGATAGTCAAGAGATAGCCCCTGATCTGCCTCGGTGCTTGACAATACCGCGCACGCGACACGCCGTCTGAGGAAAATGAGCAAAAAAAATTGCAAAAAAAAAAAAAAAAAAAAAAATCGAAAAAAAGGAAGATAAATGGTCCTATGTACAATACTGCATCCTCAATTTGAATCCACGTTCAAGGCGAAACGAATACAGTACCCACGACTGCCCGAGCGGTATTACTCTCCTTATCCACCAGCGTCTCCGAGTCTTCATCCTTCTCTTCAACCTCCTCCCGTCTATAATCCAAACGGACATCTACAATCTTCACCGCTTCTTCCTCCGCTTCCGTCTCCTGCACCGCCTTCCTTCTATCTATAACCTTGATCCTGGGAAGCGCCACATGTCCGCACTCTATTGGAATGAGATTCCACATCATCTTCTCCTCAGACCCAGGAAGGAGGATAGGAATGCGGCCATTGCGCAGGCCTGCTATGACGAAACCATCTGAAGGGTCAAGCTCGACGTGCACCGTGATATTGGCGGCTCGCGAAGGATGATTGTTGCGGATGATAAGACTGAGGGGCATGGTTTGGTGTAATCGAGCTGTTGGCGCAACATGCAGTAGGCCAATAAGCCCATCTGTTGGAGGTCGGAGAGATGGGAGTGACACGGTGCTCTTTGACGCGGGACCACGCGTTCCGTCCTTATGAATTCTTGGACGGTGTTAGAACACAGTGAAACGGAAATGAGGCTCTTCTGACCTTCTCCAATGTATCGCATAGTGGCCCACGCTCGGTATAGCAGGCGAGGGATATTCAGTAGGCGATAAACTAATACGGCACCAAGCGGAGAACTGGTCGCCAGGGAGATACTCGGAAGGAAGATCACTGTCGTCGTCATCTGAGGAGGCTTCAAGGACTTTGGCCTCCTCGTTATCCTTTTAAACGCTGAGTTGACGAGGCACTGGGACGGACGAAGGAACTGTACCTGTCGCTGAAGTGTCACTCTCTCCATCTCTATACTCCAGGACCTGTACACTCGATCATAAGGTTCACCTCAGCCTCTCCGCCTTGTCCATCATCCCAGAAGTCCTCATCGAAGGCTCGGAGGTCAGCCAGCCCCATCCATCCTTCAGTGACCGCCGATACACAACGTCGTGTGTAATGCTCAGTGCTGCTACAGTAGGCACCACGACAGTCTTCAGAACCTCCGAGACGTCTTCAATGGCTCTCCGTTGAAACTCTTCTTCGATCTCGACTGCAAAGAGATATCGAGTATACGGTCTCCTGCCCCACCTGTACTAGTCAGATGTAAGACTCGTACGCAGTTCTCTCCAGGTGAGAGTGTTCCAAAGGGGACACCTTTGATGAAGCTCGAAGAGGATTCCCCATCGATGGAAATCGAGTTAACTAGAGCAATCGTTAGGCACAGTCCAGGATCAAGCACATTATATTCTGACCAGCATCATCGATCTCGGTTGGTTGGAGAAGAATATCCACGAAGACCTCGAGGTCCTGATCATCCACATTAGTCACCTCGATGGTGATAGGATATTCTTCGTCTATACACGCAGGTGAAGGATGAGAGACATCCAATTCAACACTGTGAGATCGATATCGAACACTACAATTCGAAAGAACGTCAGATTCACATTCGGCGGCAGATTCTTGCACTCACAAAACCGAGGATGGATCGTCCCGCTTTACATCGAGGAACCGCGGAGGCGATACGCACGACAGCCACCTATGTGATAGCGGCCGAGGGGAACCGGTTCGGGAACTCGTCGGGTCCAAAGGAATCTGAATGTTCCAAGCTCCGTGCACCAATGTCAAGAGGAACTCTTCCACTCTCAGCGTAGTCGGAACATGAGAAACCATAGCGCCTGATAGGATCAGGCTCGAGCCGTGCTGCCACCTTAAGCTAGTCTCAAGCGTTTTCGCCTCCTCCGATATGGTTCCCAAGCTTAGATAGCGGCTCGAAGTATTGGAACTCTCCCCGTCGACATGCTGTAGAGTGATGGGACCATACGTACCAGCAAACGCTATAGTCAGAGACGTGAACGGTAAATCGGAAATTGCCACGTCTTCTGGAGCGGTGATTGTCAACTGGAACGCCGCCGCTTCCCCGACTTTGACTTCCGTTTGCCAAAAGACAACATCACAATCAACTAGAGTCAACGTCAGCGAACGGAACACCGGCAAGATATATCACACTTGCAAATTGGCTGTGACTCTGATGAGTCGATGAGGAGAGGCTCATCAGGCGTTGTCGGAACTGTGCTCTGGAACGCCACTTAATTCGGGTTTAAACTCCGTGCACTGTTCAAGATGTACCTTCAACACCTCCAATAAATCACCTTGTAGAGTTCCCGGTTCATCGACGTCTTCAAGTCCTAGATCTGAAGTTGAAGCGAGAAGAGAAGAAGCATAGGAAGCAAGACGCCCACCATGTCCCAACATCTCGATCAACAATCGCACACTCAACTCGACGTCACCGAGCTGCTGCACACATGCGTACCAAGTCGTCAATAAAGGCCGAAGCATAGTGTCCCAGCTTTCCCGGCGATATGTCCTTGCGATGCGCTCAAAGAATCTTAGAAGCAAGTCAGCACCAACTTCCGCACAGAACCATTAACCACGAACCGGACGGCCATGTCAAACTTTCCAGAATCGAAGTAAGTTTGTCCAATTCTATAGGCAATCCAAAGCGTCAACCTCGCCTGACTTGTACTCTGCGGGATATTGGGAGTGTGTTTCTTGAACAGCTCATAGGCTTTTGTATACAGCTGTGCCAAGTTAGCTTCAAGTCATAGAAATAGAATAGAAGCGTACTTCAAGGATGATGACGAGATGGTCAACTTTTTTCTCATTCGCAAATCCCGGAGAAGATGAGATACCATGTTCTGTAGCCTATACAAGAATGGTGTCAATCCTCGTGAAAAGTTCCAAAACACCGTTACCTCTGCTTCAAGTGTGGCCAAAAACCGTTCCCGTCGCATTTCAGTGCAACGCGCCGCCATATAGTAGTAAAATCCAGGGTGTTGCAATGCATGACTCGGATTGAGCCCGAGCGAGCGTAGGCCGTCTATCTCGAGAGCAGGGGTGGACCCACGCGATGCCGCCTGAGGCGAGCTACTAGAAAGTAACGAATTTAACGCGTTTGTGAAGGCGACCGGTTGGTGAGAAGGTATTATCAGGGAGGAGTGGGTTCCTTGTTCCATGAGCTCAGACAGAATTCGATATCTAAGGGGATGATCAACGCCATCCTTGGTTTGAAAGTCAAAATTCTCACTGTCGAGCTATCCAACTCCAGTACTCAAAAGTATCTTCACCTATACTCCACCCTCTTGAAAGATCGCCAAATTTTCGTATGTGCGTGGTATGATGAGACAGAGCAAGTGCATGCTCGTTATTGTACATATACAACTTGACGATCTACAATAAATGTCAGAAAGCTATACGGTTGAACGCAAACAAGATGCATGCACCTTGACATTAATGCAGTCCGCAAGCACCTTCGCTTCCGCCCAGCGTTTCGTGCGTGGCGGGAGGATGGCAATGGACCCAAACATGACCGCGAGCACTTCGTAAGCGTCCTGATAGTGTCTATACCGTTCTTGTCAACGGTAAAGAAACGTCAAAGGAGACAGAACGCACTTCAATGCGACTTCATCTTCGCCCCGAAACTCGGCGAAGCATGCCATTTTGTACTCGTAACGTACGGTCCATCCCTCGGGTCGAAGAGGCCGTGGACCGCCAGCTGCCCCAAGAGGACTGATCGGATTGGAATATGAAGAGAGCGCCTGCGTATGTCTATTCCGCTTGCGCCGAACACGTTTAGAATGGGATGTATAGTACTCCACTGCAGGCTCGTAGAGAGCTTGTTGTAAACTGTCAAGAAATAGTCACAAAGTTGAATTAGCATCAACAAAACTGCATACGCACCTCTGAACAAAATCACCAAGCTCAGCCTGGCTGACAGGACTCAACACGAACAGCGCCGCTCTCGCATCCAGCCCGCTCTGCTTCCTGATGAACGTCAGCCGCGCATCCAGCGACGGATCGTCCAGCATCCTCCGGCTCGCCAGCAACACCACCGTCAACTTTATGCCGCGTTCATTCGTAGACTTCTTCCGCAGCGCAATATACGCCGCCAGGTCTGCGTCGCGCTTGCGCTCCTCCTGCTCCCTATCGCGTTCCCTATCTGGGTCCGCCCCGTCCAATGGTGATCGCGGCGCCGTCTGAGGGTACTCGAATATGCGCATGAACAACACGAACACAGACGGAACAAGCGTCGTGTGTTTTCGTATCCATATTGGCGCAATTAGGCCGTCTGGATGGAGAGGTGACGACGGGGTAAGGGGAGATAGCGGCGAGTGCACAGGAACATGCGGGGAATCATCGTTTGGCGCCATCTTGCGCGGCGGAAAGCGCAGGTCGCGGTCAACGAGAATCACTTGGAACGATTTGGCCTTTTCGGGCTGCCAGATTGCTACTTTGCGCTGACTGAGCAGCGCATCGCGCAGCCGCATGGTGAGGACCGCGAATGCATCTTGCGACTTGGATGTGGTCGACGGCGCCGGCGACGATGGTGGGACCAACGGAGCATCAAGGCCAGCCACAAACATCACTGGCGCCAGTTGTACGAGTAATTCCGGTGGATAGGAATTCATTTTGCATTGACGACCGAAATCGTGATGATGGTAGGAGGGTAAGCTCGACTTTACGCGTCACAAAAATCTTGAACATCATAGTTGGTACAGAGTGAATAAAGGCATACAGAGACTGGCTACTACAGTAGAGTACATAGAACAGCAACACATACATGCGTGCATGATCATGGTCCAGGTGCATCGTGCCAAGTTCCCCTACCTCTTCCTCTTCCCCTCCCTCGCCCACGTTGATGGTACCCATTGTATCCATAATCATTCGGCGGAACAGGCTTTATACCATCCCGTGAATTCGCGTATCGCGGGCTTGCACTGCGGTCCTGGCTAGCGTCTCTTCGGCTACGCTTTGGGTCCCTCCCTCTCCCAGAGTATTGACTCCCAGATGGGCTGGGACTACGTCTCGAGTACTGGCTCATACCGGAGTCACGTCTTGAGCCATTCGAGTACCCACGATACGGACTCCTGCTCCTCTTGCGGTTATCGTATTTATCGCGATTACCACCACCACCGCCACCTCCTTTCCTATTTCCCCAGCCACTATCTCTCTCTCGTTCACGAGTCCGATTCCAAGTCTCGTCATCTACAGGCTCGCGTTTCACAGGAACATACGTAGCGAGACCACCAGGACCATGTCCCCCAGTGTATCCAAAGAAGTCGGCGTTTGAGGCGGGGGTGTATTTCCCAGTTGAAGAAACACTATGACCATGACCATTCATGGCGGACGGGGCACTCGCTGGCGGCGGACCAGTACCACCATTAGGATACCTTGAATCATATCCATTGCTATAGTTGTCATTGTTGTTGTGATTGTGAGGCGGCTGCGAGGTATACCCATATCCATATGACGGGTCTTGGCTGAAAGAAGAATAGCGACCATAACCATTTATGGGGTTGCCAGTGGGTGGGGCACTGAGCGGCGGAGGACCATAACCATTTACAGAGTGGCCGCTCGGCGGGGCACTGTGAGGAGGAATGGGTAGCGGTATTGGTATCGGGATACCCTCCGACCTCGGTTGCGCAGAGATAGAGCTACCTGCATTCGTGTGCAATCTGGGATCTCTGGACTGCTGTACCTGATGAGCGAGCGTAGGGAGAGGCGCCGAAAGAGGCGGCGGGCCAGCCTCTTCCACTTTAGCTCGAGCAGCGCGAATCGGAGCAAAGATAGCGTCGAAATCTAACGGTTCCTCCTTGATCTTAATAGGTGGGGATATAGGGGCGACTGTTGGAGGTGGTGCTGCAGCCGGAGGATGTGGTGGTGGAGCACTAACCTGCGCTGCCGGGAGGGATTGAGGCTGCGGTACCATAGGAGGCGCAGGGTGGACAGCAGACACCGGCGTCGACGGCGCAGGATCAGGATCAGTAACGGACACCGGACTGGATTTTACAGGGACAACGGGAGTCTTTGGAATGCGCGGCAGAGGTGTCCGACTGAGAGAGGGAGGAAGAATAGTAGGGGACCCTTGTACACTGTTGTTGGTACTAGGAGGCTGAGACGGAGGCTTCATCTTGTGTCGTGGTATGACGGTTTGCTTCGAATTGGGCGAATTGAATGAAAGAGAAATCTTTGGCTTCTGAGCCAACTTTGGCAGCTTGGGAGGAGGAGGGGTAGCAACTTCCGCTGGGCCTGTCGTGGTCGATGGTTTCCTCTTCATGGCGATAGGTACCGATGGCGTGGTTGCAGTTGGTGTCGGCTCTACTGCTTTTGGAGGAGCAGGCTTGGGTTTCGGTACAGTGACAGTTTTGACAGGTTTCGCTTTGATCTTGACCGTCTTACTACCCTCCCACTCTTCGCTTTCTTCGCCGGAGTCATCGATTCGTTTCCTCTTCCTAGTCGTTTTGACGGGTGTCTTCGTCTTCGCTTTCCTCGGTAACGGTGGTAGAGCAGGTATTTCCTCCACGTCGCTGTCAGAATCTACGACGATTTTCCGCTTCGGGAGCGCGGCTTTAGCTTTGGAAGTGGAAGCCGAAGGAACGGCATCGACTTTCTGCTCGCCTTGCGTCTTGCCCTTCTTCTGCCTCGCCCGCAGTGCATCGGCAGCAGAGATCTCCCCATTGGCCAACTTTTCTTTAGCCAGTTTCTGAATGGTGGCCATCATGGATTTGTACACCTTCGTGTTGAATCGAATGTCGTCGTGGGTTTCACGAACGGAAGTTCGCAGCTTCTTGATAGCATTGCTCAGCTGGCGGAACGACATCTGGGAACGACACAGGAAGACGAGATATGTGATCATCACGAATTCGACGGGAGCCACCTTGATGCCTTGTAAGGGTGCGTTCAATTTTTCGTCCCGCATAAGCTCCAAAAAGGTGTCAACAGCACTGTCCATGTCTTTCTTCAGCGCAGGGGAGAGCGGGCCTTTCAGCCAAACCTCCAGTTTCTCGGCACCTGGCTGCGCAGGAATTTTCGGGCTCGCCTGGATTAGATACATAACCTGGGAAATTGAAAGGTAATCCCGACCACGCGCTGTGTCTCGGTTGAGGTCCAAGTCCGTTTCAAGGCGGCCTTGTAATTCCCGTATATAACTAGGCAAAGGTCCACTCAGCGCCTGCAGACGTTCCGCCGGGGTCAACTGCACGCCTAGTTGAACGCGCTGATTCCGAGATATAACTTCAGCAACACACCGATTCACAATTGAATAACGTACCCTGAATATTTCTCGCTCTTGGTCCTCTGTTAGATCATCATATTCAACACAAGTTAGCTGCTTGTTATCGAAGCGGGTCTTGAGATGCGGGGGTAGTCCGCCGGCACCCCTGTTATTGGACGGCGACTTGTACCAATATTTCTCTTTGGTGACACTGGCGCACGGTGAGCATCAAAATCTTCTTGCATGTGCAGGTAACTCACGAATCCTTATCTAAGACACAGAATGCCACGGTCAGCAGCTGAAAGAGGGCCAGAAACCGGCTTACGCATGATCTAGGACACTGTCAGAGAAATGCGTTGCTATTGATGGGTTGTATCCTCACTTGGTTATCCATGAATCTACGCGCCGCGATGAGACATTGGGAACAACCGGGTGAATGGGATACGCACCTTTGGATACTGACAAGTCGCTGCTTCCCGTCGATACATGTACGTCTTTCTTCGCCATCCTCGTGAACAGAGACAGCTGATTGTCCCCTCAGTCGATGTTGAACATTCTTCAGATGGAGGAACTTACCAAATATCAGAGGGGGGATGTAGTAGTTGTTCATGAGGGAATCGATGAGCTGAACTTGTCGTGAATCGAGCCAGACGGGGTCTTGGTTTCTTTAGGACTGCCCGTCTTGTGATATGGAACTTGAGGCCCACCTCTCTGGTACTCGGGATCAAGATCCAGCAAGTTCTGGTACACTTTCTCTACACGTGAACGCATTTTAACAAAAGGTGCGGGAGAAAGGCGGGAGACGCACTATAGAGAGAGTCGACAGAATACTGCACTGTGCGTGGTGGCCTCAATGCAGGCAGCGGTATTTTCTTCTTCTTCGCTCTGCCCGCGGTCACCTTTGCCAGCGGAATGTCCTCCTCGTCGGAGCTGGTGAGCTCTGTCAAATCCGAGTCGTCTGAGAACGACATGAGAACGAGGGGCAAGAACGGTGGTGGTGGATAAGTGTAGAAACGAAGCTGCCTAATTGGGCGTTTCGATTGTCATCTTTAGGGTCCATGAAATCATCTATTGTCAAAGGTCGCATGGACCAAGGGATTACGCTGAAAAGCCCATAGCTTATTATACTTTGGTTATACTTAGGACCAACAGCTTGAATATCTCGAGATTCTCCGAAACTCCGATAACATAAGGATCATTTGGACAAGGACTACTCTCCAGACTAGACTATAGCTCCAGAAACCAGTAAAGCACTCTAAAGCACTTCAAGAAAGGGAGACACTATACGCCGTCGTAACCAGATTCGCCGCTCCGGTAAATGGCTCAGTGCCGGCTTGAATGGATTGAACGTACTGTTGACAGATCCTTGATCAATCACTTCTTCTTCTAAGATTGAACAATCAAACGTACCTGAGTCGAAGCCACGCCCTGGCTCGCCACGATGTATGCTATCACATAGTCGTCAAGCTCAAGCTAAAGACCAATGATCGTCAACTCACTGAAGAAATCCTTCAAATCCACATTAAAGTCGTTGATTTCCGTCAGGCTGACGAACGAGAGAACCTGCCAGTTCGTGTTGGGGCCCTTCCATAAGTTCCAGGTATGTCCGGCGACGTTGACGCCTGTGACAATCTGCGAACCGACAGGCTGAATGCTGTGAATAACGGTAAGCAAGAAACAATAATATAATGAGAGAGTTCGCCTACCCTCCAAGACCAGACAGCCAAATCATGCTACATAACTAGTATGTTAGATCCTTGATTGGTCACTGGAGCACTAGAGCTTACATCTCATAAGACGAGTTTGTTGATGCAGGTTGCCCTACCTGCTGTACACCAGTCCAAATATCGTATCTAGAAAATGTTTGAGCGGAGTTAGTAAGGAAAAAGAAGGACCTACGAGACATCAGCGCGGATTGGGTTAGACTGGGTTGCATAGTTCCACGTCCAAGTGGTGGGTGCAGTCTGAATGTTCGCCAACTACAATATAGCGTTCATTATCTCAGTCGGACTCCGCAAAGTAGCGGATAAAAATGTACCTGGATACCCTTCGCAGTCGTTGATTCGACATTCGCGTCTGCAACTGATCTTCAGTAGTTACGAGATGCCAACACAAATTTGACCCACAGCTCTTAACACTGTTCTGGTTGTTGGCCCATGTCCAGTTAGTGGTCCATGCGACGGTATTGGCCGACGAGCTCGTCAAAGTCGAAGACTGCGACCCGACGCCAGCGGCTGAATCCCTCGTCATTTGTTTATCCGGCAACGAAGGCGAGTGTCACACTCACTGGCACCCCAGAGATTCTGGCATAGAGTATACGATCCAGCGGGAAGACAGTCGAATTGGCCTGAGATCGTCTGCGCAAAAGCAGACGCGACCAGAAGCGAGATGGCGGAGAGAACAGTCAACTGCATTGTACTGAAGTCCAACGCATCTTGCCCAGCAATTTATAAGACCCCAGATTCTCCGGGCAATGACGCGAGTTGTATGAGGCGCAACGCAGTCGGCTGTATATGCTGACAGCGAAGGCATGTCTAAAGTTATGATCTCCGACGGAGCACCCAAAGCTTTTCTTCGGTGATATTGAGCTTGAATCAGGCCTCACTGTATTAACGATCATAGGTTGGGGCACCTCACATGAGATCTACACGGAAGTCAGGAGATGAGAGACGTACTTCGCGACTCACTTCGAGGTATATCCCAGTGGTATATATTCGGTGCCACGCTCAGATGACCGCGAGCTTAGGCGGGCACCAACTCTGTCTGCGACCAACGTCGCTGTATTCGAGGTGAGCAATTGTGTCACTACCTTCTCAGGTGGCATCATTTATCCGGTTCAAAAGTTGTTAGCGTGGCGTCATTCGACAAGCGCAAACGTGAGAACACGACTTTGATTTAAGCGGACCTTATAGGAAACTTCAGGCAATCGAAACAATCTGTCGAAATCAGATTCGCCGCACCAGTGAAGGGCTCCGTCTTAGCCTGAATGGATTGAAGATACTACCCAACCCGGTAAATCTTCGGTAACATAATCATATGTGAGAGAACTCAACTAGGTCGCATCGACTCCCTGCTCAGCAACAATGTAATCTTTGTGACTGTCAACATCATGCGCACAAATAGAGTAGAAGCGTGGTCTCACCGAAGAATTCTTTGAGATCCACGCTGAAATCCGTGATCTCAGTTTGGGTCACGAACGAGAGTACCTGCCAGTTTGTGTTGGGGCCCTTCCACAAGTCCCAAGTATGCCCGGCGAGGGCAACGTTCGAGGTAACTGGGAAGCCGACAGGCTGGATTCTTTTTGGAGCGCATCAAAACGTCGACATAGATGATAAAGATAAACTTGCCCCCCGAGGACAGTCAGTCTCCCCGGAGATTGTTTGGGCGTATGCAGAAGCCAGGAAAAGTGAGATGACAGAGAGAAACATGGTGTATGATGTCGCTGGGCCATTCTACTATCGAAAGTCGTCTTAGCTCCAAGATTTTCCGAATGACGAGACGGCTAGCCTTTATGAGCCTAGACTGAGCCTAGCGATCGGAGATACTCCTGCGCAACCAGCACCACCGCGACAGCGCGAAGACTATGCTGAATCAAGCACCGCGCCTTCGTCTCCAACGGAAAATCCGTTGTGCTCCCACAAGTTTCAGACGACGTGACCGCAGGAGCTACGTACAGGAGCTGAGAGAACAGACGCCTAGGACGAGGGACAATGCCGATGTCGTGACGTGTCTCCGAGAAAAGCTCCCAAAGATAAGATCCCAGAGCGCCCAAGTTAATTCTGTGCAGTACAGGTGGCCTTTGAGATGACTGTTCAGACGCCGTTCAGGTTAGGGTTAGGGTTTTGATACCGACAGGGGATTTATGGAGAGCGCGTTTTCCCGTCAAGGTCCGGAAGAGAATGTCGAGATGGATGTAGTAATCCGTGTGTTTGAATACCTCGTTTATGATTTCGCTGTTGATGGGACAATGTGAATAAGGTGAGACCAGGGGGCGGTACCGAGCGGTACCGTGACCGTACTTAAGCTGGCCGTCATTGATTGCATACTGTCGTGTTACTTGCCTCTGCCCACCGTTGGCCCACCGAGTACGTTTTCGTATATTGGTCGTCTGTCTAAGCTGATTTCCTCTAGTGTCGCAGGCTCAAATCCCTCAACTAGATACGCTCGAATCCCGTCAGAATCTCTGCCATGACATGGCTCGAGATGCTCATACATTCGACTGGGATACTAGCTTCCCTGAACCTGGCCTGAGCAAAGCCCTTTCGCTCATGCACCAGAATTTTGAAGATAACAGAGAAAACTCCCGTGTCAAGCTTCGGCCGGGATTAGACCTTCTTATGGAGCTAATGCAAGCGAGGGTCTTGTTCAGCGAATATCATGTGCCAGCAGCGCAGGTGGAGGGAAGGTTTGACCGAATGGGATTGGGGTACTACTGGCGGGCAACGCGGAGCCATTATGAGGGTTGTGTGCGTGATCATCTGTAAGTAGAGCCGACGGACTTTCACTCGACATTCATGAAACCGTATGACTGTACAGCAGGAGAAATTTATGCAGGCCGCTTCCTTATCCCTATGTTATACATCTCGACTCTTCCTCGATAGAATCAACCAGCCCTGTCGTGTGGTGTTTGGGTTCCACTCCAACTGATACGCTTTCCCAGCTTTCGAGCGGGCAAATAGGGGCAGATCTGTGAATTAGAGTTTCATATCATCTGACCTGTAGGCAACTTGTACCCCATTCTCCGCCGTACGAGCCGTCGTCCCATATCTCCAGTCAACATAACCATCTTACGGATCGAGACGGTCTAGACGCGTGAACTTCATGGGTGGCTCACCTCTGAATGGATTATCCTGGCTCAGACCATCGCACGACTTTCTAAACGCGTTGGTGGCACTACCTCAGACGCGCTGGATTCTGTTCAACAATGGCGCCCCTCTCGTCGACAAGAAGGACGGGTCGCGGCCCTCGCTAGCGTGTCAGCCCCTCATGGACTGAACCTCATAGGGTCTTCATCAATGGATGGGTTCACAGCGGGCGTCCTTGCCGGCGCGAGGAGCTTGGTAGATTGAAAATTGACGGGTTTTGAGGAAGGCTTACTTGCTCCGCCTTCTTTATGTTTTTGTCTGGCGCGAGCGGCTCTCGGAGACGAATGTTCGCCGATAGGCGACGAGCTAACGTTGTTAAGTCATACTGCGACTCATGGAACAGAGAAGGTACTGACCTGAGCTTTGTCGCCTTTGAGTTCGTGCACTTCTTTGCCGCGGGACTCGACAATTGTGCATCACCCCTTCGTTTACAACCACTACGCGTAATTGTGAGGCACCATATTTCTACATAACGCTGAAGTCTGTACCTGACGAAGAGACTTGATGTAAATTGAAATAAACCTTCGTGAGCATTGCCACACGACGCCTTGACACAGGAATTGCGCTCTGGAACGGGGTTAAGACTTGTAGACGCGTCCTTCCCAAGCGTAAGTCTGCGGTTTTGATTAGCAACATAAGAAACGCGTAGTCGGGAGGAGGGGGCCTACGGTGTCCCTGGAGATGCAGTCTGAGTTAAGAAGTCCTGGAAGAACAACATTCATGCATTCATCTTGTTCTCGACATATGGTTTCATGGCGACTGATTAGGATAATCTTCGTGGTCGATACAATGCCGCCTCAAGATCGGGAGTAGTGGGAACAATAGAGTCAAGAGCAAACATGGTTGAATGGTTCTGCTCAGAAGCTGTGTTCTGCGGTTGGCCGTATTTGGCCCGGCGGCACGTGCCGTCCATTTGAACTTGGACAATGTTGTCTCTTAGACAACTCTCAGATGGCCACAATGCCGCACCTCCCAGACGACATTTTATTCGATATTTTCGCCGTACTCAGTGCAGATGGGTACACCGTCGGCGATAACTCTGCCGCTCCGTGGAATTTCGCCAGAGTCTCGCGACGCTGGCGGCAGACCGCTCTCAATCATTCTTCTTTGTGGGCGAACATAACACTTTCTATCACTCGGTCTACAGATCTATCACGATGCAGCCATCTTCCCCTCGCTTTAGAGAGAAGCGGAACGCACCCTTTGACATTTTCCTTCCGCTCACTCCTTCCCTTGACCGACTCCGCTCCTCTTAAACATATCGTACCTGCCCTTGTCGCCTTATGCAAAGAAACGTGGAGATGGAAATCCGCGAAATTCTGTATACCGACAAATGTAACCGCAATACTCCTCGCCGAGCTAGATGGGCCATTCGATTGTCTGGAAGAGATCTGGCTCGAAAAGCTGGAACGAGAATTCAAATCCCACTACGCCTTCTCTGAAGAGGTCGCGGGCGTTAATTTGCCGACCCTCTTCCTCGACGCGCCTAAACTCGTGGACATGATGTGCGATTTTGACATCCCATTCCAACTTCCGTGGGCACAGTTGAGAACTGTCACATATCACATCACGTCTAACACTATGATCCCCTACATTACTACTATCCCACATCTCTGTCCGCAGCTGAGAAAATTCAAAGCACAACAGTGGACCAACGACGGAATCCATGGAATGGTAACACCTTCTGCTGACCACTCTATTCTCCCTCACCTCGAGATTGCCAACATCGATCTCAAGCCCCTTCTTGACCTGATGACCGTGCCAGCGCTCAAGTCCATTGCAGTCCAGTCATCGACCCAGGACGACCACATCGTTCCTCTTATTGAGCGTTCAGAGTGCTATGATCTGGAGTGCCTAGTCGCTATAAAACGTGGGCCCATCGACGTCGTTCATCTCATTCAACAGCCGAGATTCACGAAACTGCGCTTTTTGCTGCTCGCCGGTCCGTCGTATGATCCTCTTGCGATATTCAGTGCGTTGCGGGATAGAGCGTCTCTCCCAGTGCTGGAAAGTATTTCTCTGATGGGTTTTGGTGTGCCACATGGGGGTGAACACTATGCGAGATGTTTCACACTTCTGAGGGTGATCCTGGAGGTGGTGCAGGCTCGTGAGATGAAGGTGGTCACTGTGGGACTCTTTTCTAGTATCTGTTGGTACGCTATGCAGCCGGTTGACCGGCGACTGGATACTTCCGATTGTCTTGCGAAACTGGAAGAGCAAGCGCGGAATAGAGGCGTTAATTTGAATATTATGCTTTGTGGTGAGTTTCTGATTTTCCTTTATCATTCTGTGGTGGACTATAACGTCTTGTCTGCAGCCCAGAATTTCCTTGGTGTCATGGGTGTTCCTGCCATGATGATGTTTTGAATTGATGGGGAGAATTGTCACTGGCTGCTGAAGTTCTGTTCCAGATTGGGCTGCTATCTCTCTTGGTTGTTGACTGTTCCCGGGTTGGGTTTGCGTTTCCTGAGTTCGAGGACCACCCACATGCATATCCGCTATTGTATCACGAAGTTAACCTTATACGAGTGATCAAGAGTCACTGAGGGCGACATGGAGTTCATTTCGTCTGACATCTTTTTCAATGTATTTACCTGTGGGAGTACGGTATTTACTCGATAGCATCAACAGACGAGACCGACATGCAAGCTAGCAGAGTCAATTGGTACCGAGCGATGGCCACAAACGACCGCCACGATTATTCTCCTTTGACTTGACAAAGAAGAGTTCCTCCAGTCACCGTACACCATCCGAGTCGTCGGTCGACCAATCTCAGACCCATAGTCGTTCCTTCCACATTCTCAGCGCTTCGTAATTGAATGAGGATAACAGTGAGCTACACCATGGACAAAGACAGACTTGGTCGACTGGCCGCTGGGCCAAGAGCATAACCCTTTCAACGACGCCGTGACTCGGCCAGAAAGCGCGATGGCGGCCCAAACTTGACATATCAACCGCGGTGACGACGAATGGGTCAACAAAAGTAGAGATTGTGGGCGCCAGCACCACCGCGATAGCGCGAATTCTATTCTGGATCAAGCACCGCGCGTTTGTCTCCAACGGAAAATCCGATATTTTACCACAAGTTTCAAAGGAATCTTGAAGATGCTACATCCGGCAGAGAGAAGAAACGTCCAGCTTGGGAAGAGGATTACGTGGAACTAAGTACCAATGTCGTTAGGTGTCTCATAGAAAGGCTCCCAAAGATAATATCCCAGAGCGCTGAAGTCAATTCTGTGCAGGATAGGCGGCCTTTGAGATGACTGTTAGGTGTGAGTCGGCTTTCGGGCACTACGGAACGGTTACTCAAGATATCCAGACCGCGGTAATCATTCTTACCAAGACCTGGCGATAGCGTATATTATCTGGCCTGCACAGTACATTGTACCCCAACCGCCACCATTCTCCGCCGTACTTTTGCCAGAACGAAGATGTCAGAGCCGTGCGTCCCCATATCTCCACTCAACATAACCATCTCACGGATCTAGACGCGTCAATTTTATGGGCGGCTCACCTCTGAATCGATTATCATGGCTCAGACCATCGCACGACTTTCTGAACGCGTTGGTGGCACTACCCCAGACGCGCTGGATCCTGTTCAAGAATGGTCTCCCTCTCGTTGGCAAGAAGGACGGATCGCGACCCTCGGTAGCGTACTTGAGCACCAACCAGATAAAGCCTCTTCTTGGACCGGAACCGTTCTTTGGTCAAGGATTGGAGGCTGGGAAGCGACTACTGCCTGAGCATGCTAGCAGCGATAACGTAGCCGCTGCACGTCATCTCAATAGCCCCGTCGTCTTCCTAGGTCTGCACGAGAACGAGACAACCGGGGCATTACCATCCTCCGACTTTATCAACGCCGAAGCCGCTGTCAAGAATATCGAGGGGACACCGTACTTCTCGTTAGACGTCGCACAGGGGAATCACTCAGACGCAGAACTGGAAAGCTTCCTCACAGGGACCGACGTAGCCACGAACGGCACGTCTCTGTCATTCACTGAACCTCGGGCCTTCATGACCACACTGGACGGGTTCACAGCGGGCGTCTTCGCCGGTGCGAGGAGCTTGGTAGATTGGAATTCTAGAAACAAGGTTCTTATTCATCTTGGATTGCGCATATAATCGATTCATTGACGACATACAACTAGTTCTGCCCTGCATGTGGCTCGCCGACATATTCAATGTGGGGAGGTTGGAAGATCTCATGTTCTACACTCTTACCTTGGGCACCCAAGAGTGATAAACCTTGTCCTACCGCGTACGAAACATTTCTATAACCTTCCATTGACGCGACTCTGACCCATCATGCATAAATAGGAAAGGCTTGCATAACTTCACACATCCTCGAACTGATCCTGTTGTCATCATGATCGCGATTGACGAGACGGGCGATAAAGTCTTGCTAGGCAGAAACGTGAGCTATGGAGTGCTCTGACCAGCAGCCTTTCACTAACCTATCTCGCAGAAAAAATTCCCCGGCAAATTCTACTCAGCACTGGCAGGCTTCATGGAGCCTGGCGAGACATTCGAAGATGCAGTGCTCAGAGAAATGTGGGAAGAGGCCGGTGTCAAAGTTTGGAACGTGAAATACCATTCCGGTCAACCATGGGTACAGTTCCTAAATTCTTCTTCTCCAGCGCGCGTATCTGAACACCCTTTCAAAGCCTTTCCCTGCCAATCTAATGGTTGGATTTTACGCTCGTGCCGACTCGTCACAACCTATCCGTGTGGACCTCGATAATGAGTTGGAAGGTAAGAAGTAACTGTAAGACCATGACACAGTACTGACATCCCTTCCAGACGCGCAATGGTTTACTCGCGCCGAAGTTCTCGATGTGTTGAATCATCCGGAAGGAACGACGCTTTCAGGCCGCGAGCATAAAGTTCTCAACGACAATGTGGATGGCACCAACACCGCCGAAGGAACCGAAATCCAGAAACCGGACGTTCCGCCCTTCCGAGTCCCGCCAATGACAGCCATCGCTGGCGTGCTCATTCGGGACTGGGCCGAAGGCAAGATTGGATTTGAGTCCAAGCAGAACAACCTCAAGCTATAGCAGTCACGAATGATTAATCGATGAAGTTCTGAAGTTCCGTTGGGATAACTTGATCGAGATTGGGGCGATTGATTGCCAGTACGCGACAACCTCTTCAACGCTTTCGCCGACGAGAATGATCGCGACGATTAATATCGCACTATTGTCCAGTCAGCTTGAGTATGTGTGTGCATGTTCAAAGCGGGAGAAACAAACGCGAGAACCCGCGACAGGCGTGGCGTGGCCAAGCCGCCTGTTCGGATGACAGAAGACATGCTATGGTAAATTTGAGTTCTACTGCCATAGTCAAAGGTGATATTTTCGATGCCTTGGAGGTGCAAGCGGAGGATTACGGTAGGAAGCCAGAAACACATACGGTTGCTGAATGCAAGCACTTACAGTGGCTCACTGTCGCTGGCTTAAGCCGACAGGCTTGCCGTCGGTGAGAATCGTGTCTAAGATCTGGATCGGGCCTCCCGCGCAAATCTGCACCACCAGAAAGTCAAACACTGTCAGTCGACACCGCGGAAGTTTGACGCGCATAGGGACGTGTGTCGTTTGTTAATCACACGTATATTCAGAATTATGCTCTTGTCGTGTCATCAGCACGATAGCGACGGCAGTAGGCTCGTGAGCTACCAGCACGGGGGTATCTTGACAACGGTGTAGACAGGCGCGCGGTCGGTCCGATCGTGATACGGGTGCGTCCTTCCCGAGTAGACTCTGCACACATCGTTTTTCCCTGGGCCAGGGCATCGTTGTGCGCTTCCGTATGGTTGGGTTACGGGTAGGCATATTGTATATTTATTTAGTGAATTATTGAATGCCTGGAATCTATTCTTCCGCCTTGGCGTGATCCGTAAACGCCTCTTTGTATGCGACGCTCACCATCCTGACACCTCTCTCGTTGTTGCCGACGTCGTGCACGATGATGATCGCGACGATTGCAGTACTGTCGTTGGTATGCGCTGGCGTAGTGGCAGAGGCGGCGTTGCCCAAGTGAGTGAATACGACGACTGGATCTCCTAAGCTAAGCTTATGGTGGCAGTGACCCGTACTTGGAATACCGCCCAGCATTCGCTCGCTCGCTGCCCGTGCAGATTCTGCTCACAGGCGTGGTCCTGACGCTGGTCGCTGTCCTGTTTATCCACCTCATCTTCACCGCGCAGTACCACTGGCCTCTCGCCCCAGTAAACTACGTCCTACAAATGTCGGGCGTGACGACACTACTTATATCGCTCATCGCGACGCTCCATGTCGTTCTGGCCGCGACTCTGGAGGAGAGCCAGATCTGGCCGTACATGCTGTCATACATTGCTGTCAATGTCCCGCCGCTGGACGGCGGCAGCACCGTGGGATGGAGCACCGCAGAACGGGCAACCTGGCTAATCATGAATGCCACGACGTCCGGTCTTATTCAGGTCCGTTTTCCTTATTTTTTACTATTTCCCCGAGCTTATATTTAAAAACAGATCACGCACATTCAGTTTCTCACACTGCTGTATCCTTCCAAGTTGGAAGGACGTCTCGTGTTTTCTCTCCTAGGTGCGTTTTATTATTGGTAGAGGTGCTTGGTCCTAATTAGCATCAGGTCCATTGGCTATTCTTGCTGCTATTATGCAGCTGTTACCGATTAATGGCAGTCCTAAAGTGAACGAGGTTGCCTCTGCTATCCGGAATGTCTGCAATGCTACACTATCACTGCTATTCACCGTTTCCCTTTGTGTATGGGGCATTCTCGTCAATCGCAAACAAGCATGGAGAACCGATGGTGGAACTGCGGTCTTTGGAGGAGCTGCCTTGGTATTGGCCGTTGTTAGTACCGCTCTCAACTTCCTTTACATCCCTCGAGAAGAAGAGTACGTCTGGCTGCCTGGACTAATGTGGGCTGTCGTGCTGTGGCAGAGCTTCCTCGGTTGGTGGTGGTGGGTAGGCGCCGGGAGTGGTACCGGTTTACACAATTACGACGAATCAGATGACATCGCAAGAAGGAGGGAGAGGAAGAGGGAGAAACGGAAACGAAGAGGCAGTCCACGCGGTACACGCGAACGTGCGCATACGGTATGGAGAGGTGTTGCCGGTGCCTTTGGGAGCAGTCACTCTGAAGAAGGGGATGGCACGCTGCGACGCCGTACAACCACTTCTCGTTCGCGATCTCCGCGAGCTGACCAGCCTCCGCAATCCTCGCGATCTGAGACTTCACTAACTTCGACCGGAACACTTCCACGGATTCTTCCAGCGGCTGTCCATCGGTGGTACGCCTCACTGCGACAAGCGCATCTCACTGCTGCAAGGAAGCAAGCAATGGAGCGTGCAGAGCGGATCCGGGAGCTTGAGCGGGCTGGGATCCCGGATTCTACCCAGACTGGATGGGGCTTGGGCAGCTTTGCGTGGAGAATGGCGCCTTCGCGTCAGCCTCAGCAGCCACAGGTGGTAGTGGTCGCCCCACGGTTTCCATCCCCAGACCGGTCTGACGACGACGAATACGACGAGCAACCAGAAAAGCGGCCGGCAACGCCTGCTCCACCGCCGCCTGCAAGGGAAAACGCCCAGCGCTCTGTCTTTTGGTGGGGACCATTAAGTCGGTGGCGTTTACAGGATTCGACGGTTTACTAGGGTTTCGTGTGATCTATTTTACTGTACTATTTGTAACACTGCTGTATATGATGATACCCAGATGCGATTGGGGGTGTCATGTTAGATTTTATGCTCTTATCTTGTAGCTTATGTAGATGGTTTCCACCATACATAGAGGACAAGCTTTTCTGACCTTTCTGCATGAACTCGTAATTCCCACATATCAATGGGACTCAACCCCTCCTGTTTGTTGGCACTTCCCATTGACAGATGTTGAGGTGGACCAGGTGTGCGGGTCTTTGAAGAGTCAAGTTCAGCAGAGTCTGAAGATTTCAAACTGCTTTCTTCGTCGCAACGCTGCACGGCGCAAAGCTGCCCGGCTTGGCAACATCAGTGTTTCTCCCGCTTTGACTTGAGGTTAACACATATACTCAAGCTGACTGCTACAGAGCACACAAACGACAATAGTGCGATGACAGCGATGAAGAGGTCATCACATACGAAGAGGCCGCTTAATTTTGGATCACGCCAAAGATCCCAAGCACAATAATTCACTAAATAAATACACATTGAAAATACACCTACCCAACCATCCTGAAGCGCACAACAGTCCGCTGCCCAGGGAAAAACCGATGTGTGTACTCGGGAAGAATCGCAATCTCCAGCTCTCCCTGCATCACAATCGGACCGACCACCTGTCTGCACGCGTACCGCGTCAAGATACCCCCGTGCTGGTAGCTCACAAGCCTGCTCTGCGCATCAAACGCGAGCCCGCCCACGCGCTCCAGCTCCGCCCTGATGCGCCCGACAAAGTCCATAATCGCCTCCTTGCGCCCTTCAATCTCCATGTCCATCGCCACAACAGAGTACTCCCCATCGAACCCAAACGAGAGCATCGTGCGCTGGTCGGCGGTCGGCGGATGCTGGTGCATGGCGTACAGCGCCTGACCTTCGAAGAAGTCGGCGATACGTTGGGAAAAGTCATTCACCAGAAGCGGCAGCGCAGAATACTCCGGGTATGCGGGCGTCCGAGCTTTTGCCTCTGCGGGGTTCGGAGGCACGGGAGCTTCTTGCCGTACGCCGACTTGCTGGGCGGGGACGACGACGGCCTGGGCAGAAACCCTCTGCTTCCAACGTGCGCGCATGAGCTCAATCTCCTTGTCCAGCTCCGGATCAACCTTCCCTCTGCTCGAAGCTGGCGCCTTTGCCGAGTTTTGTTCGTGCGCTTCCGGCACTCTCGACAGAGTTTAAACTTGTACTCCTCAACTGGCGGGATAACGAGCCCGCAGTTCTTGATAACACATATCCGAGATCCAGCTGCCAATGTTACCGGCTAGAAATGTCCATTAGTAACGAAATAAACATTTCGAAAGAATACTTACCGTTCCTTGACCCTTGATCACTACGACAGTTGGTGGTTGAGCTTCTGGCTTGAGCTCTTCCTTCGAAGTCGAGTAACTGCCTTTGGTAATCCCAAGTCTCTTCCGTTGATACTCTCGATGATGATGTCGACAACTTCGACAACACTTCCACTTGTAGCCTTCGGGAAGTGGATTCTTGCATTTCGGTATAGCACATGTCCTCGTCCCTGGTGGTAGCTCCTGGGGTGGCACCTCCGGCTTCACTTTGAATTCAGGGAGAGTAGCTTTGGGCAGAGACGGCAATGCTTCCTCAGTCAACGGTCCTTCAGTTGGATGCGCCGCAGCTAGAACACCATATCCTATGCCCTTGACCCGATAATGCGTCCCGGGAGGATTTGGACGTTGTTCTGGGGGGAGATGAGCATAGGAACGCGCGGGAAGTCGAATGACAAGCTTGGAACTCGCAGGCTCATCTTCCTCATCGGTAGTATCGCCGCAACGTTCGAGCTCAGAGAGCGAAGTGAGATCACTGTCCCACCCCGATATCTCACATGGCTTGTCATCTCGGTCCACGCCGTCTAAGTCCATCGCTTTCATTTTCTCTTTACCCTTCGCTTTCGAGGAGGGAGGTAGACTAGGAAGTTCCGGCGGCGTGGTTTTGACGGCGTCCCCATCCACATCCATCGCATCTTCGTCTGGAGGGATAGCCGCCGGAGAAGGCTTTTCAATCGCCCCGGGGGTGACCACTAAGACAGGCTTCTTATCAATTTTCGCACTGTCCTCAACAGGAGGAGTTTGCTTGACCGGGGAAGGTGAGGACGAGTTCCTAGTAAGGTCGATCATCTCTTCCAATTTCCGCTTTGAAGGGATCCTGAGAAAAACTCGCTTATGCGCGTTCTTCTCAGCTGAACAAGTCTGCTTGGATGTACTATCGTCGGCTGTGACTTGATTCTTCGGCGTTTTGGTAGGGGTAGGCGACCCACTCCCAGGCATCTGGAACGCCCTTTGTATGATATCAGCGAGCGGGGTGCTAGGGAGAGCAGGAGCTGCAATGGTGCTCGGGCCTGCGACAGGTGGTGGCGTCTTGGGCCGCGGGGCCTGCTGCGCGAGCGCCTTCTCTTTAACAGCCTTCACCTTCGCCGCCTTTCCCTTCCACTCTTTCATCACACACGCAGTGCACCTCTTAGCAGCACTTTGCAGGTGAATAAGACCCGTGCAGCCTAGTGTAGAGCAGTTCTTCAAGCCGGATTGGGACGGCTGAGAGGGATACTGATTTCTGGACTGTGCGTGGCGCCGGGTAGGGACGGCGCGAGCGGGTGTACCGACGAAAGGTGGAAGTGTACTTGACGTCGACGCGGACGGTATCGGGGGCATCTGAGGTTTGGGGAGGAGGTGACCTTGGGAGGGTACCTCCAACCGGTGCCGTTTCTTTCCCGAAGAAGCCTGATACACACAGTCAGCGAATATAGCGACAATGAGGCGCACGCCTACATCCGGTCTTCTTGCATGCTGTGACACCTTGGGAGCCAGGCGAACAAGGGGAGCGTTCGTAAATGGAGGCATTGATGTTGTATCTTGGCTTTGCATGGCCTTCGGCGCATTCGGGGGGACTATTACATCCTACAAAAGGTCACCTTCCGTCCGGAATTGAAAACGTGAAGTGAGCGTACCTCGGGGTATCCCAATTCCATGTCTATCTCTACCGGCTGAAGATCGCTCTTGACCCATCGCATGTACGGATTAGCTTTCAGATTACTAGCAGGAAGTGGTCGAGCATGACTCTTGGCAATAGAAACGAGATCGACCGCGCCGTCTTCCATACATCGAGCACAGAATGCTTCCTGGCTTTCAGTACGTATCAAGTTAGCGCATCCAAATTTCATGCAGATGCGAATGTTGACGTTGGGGTTGGGATATGGATTCTGCAAGAGACCGCCTATCTTATTAGGATATTGATTCTGCAAGAGAGCAGGAGGCTTAATCTATAACAAATGTTGAAGATGTGTAGAAAGGGAATGAACTCTAGGGCTTACGGGTTCTGCAATAGCTTCCGTATTAGGCTCAACTATGATCTCCCCTTTTGAATTAAAATGGACGTAGTTGCCGCGTTTAGATATGGGGACGAAACTTTGTGGTATCGAGGGTGTCTTCGGTTCCGGTATAAGTAGGGCCTGGAGGTGCACGTTGAGAAGGAGTATCAAAAGGGCAACATGTATCTCACGCGTCGCTTGTGATTCTGTGAGATGCTTAATCAGCAACAATACAAGTGTAGAATGCTGTAGACGCACGGAGACTGCACCATTGACAGGCGTTGGAGTCCGGTCAGCCTGTAAGGCGTGAATTAATGGGCGGCGACGCGAAGAAGAAAGTAAGTCGTACTGATTTCGAAGGCTGCGAAGAGGGAATGAAAGATGAGAGATGAACGTATAGATAGTACTGGATCTTACCTGCTCCAGTATGGCCTTGAACGGGTCCATCTAGGAGATTGTGAGAAAGTCGCGATCGCGTATTGTGTAACACTCTAAACATACATATTCTATTGGTGAATCGGAGATCTGCAGCAAGCTAGGATCAGTAGGGAATACAGCACGAAGCTCCAGAAACACGTACTTCAGGTATAGACGCCGAGTCTTCATCAGATGCCTTGATTGGCGCTGGAATATCTAGTTTCTGCATGGAATGAGGCGCCAGTATCCTCAAAATGCGCCACTACTCACCAACGCACCGCCGTTGCCATTATTGTCAGCAATGGTGATCGCGGCAACCTCTCTTTTCTCGACCTGTTGCCCATTCTGCTGTGGCCATCCCAGAGGCGCTGCACCCAACTCCCGCACGGCGTCCGACGGTGTTGGCGCCCATTGCGACGTTGCGTTGTCAATCTCTAACTTGGGCATTCAAGCATTCATGTCCAACCGTCCTGTCCGTCGTCGTCGTTTGTCTGAATCGGCTTAATGCAACTGTGCTCGAATGTCAAAATTGCTCGGTGTCGCGGAGAACAACGCGCACCAGAAAAAAACAAAGACGGCTTCGACGAAATGGTATCGGGGAAAAATACGCAGGGCGACAGTGCGGGAAATTTTCGCATTGCATAATCTCAGACTTGCGATCAAAAACTGAAAAATTATTCGGGTGAGCGTGTTCCTCGTCGCGAAACGTGCAGAATCGCTGGAAACAAGGCCGTTGCATTTGGTCCTTTGTCCTTGCTAGCAGCGCAGCGCCAAATGGTTGGGACCATGAAGAAAGGCGAATTTTTGCGTTCATCGTCAAGGTCCTGTCCATCAAACTCTTGCCGAGCACGGCATCGAGGGCCGTAATGATCGGAGTTAGGAGCTCTTTCCTCACACGGTCATGACCTTCTCGTTCTCAACTACGCCTGCGTTATGTTCCACTGCTTATGCACGCACCTGATGGTCATGAGCGTCATCATTTCTGTCCGCGCATTAAAATGTGCACCGAACGGTGTAAATATATAGGCCGCTGCGATGCGACTTGCTTCAATAAAGCTGGCGAATCCTTGGACACTTTCAAAGTTCCCGTTAAAAAGCTGCACGATGAGCAGCTTCCCAGTACCGACCGCTGAACTTGACGCAAAAGCGCTTTTGCGGCTCGCCTCTAGAAGGCGCAAAGAACAAATGTTTCTCCGCGATCTACTACTTATCGTAATCGACGATCTCCAGACAGGTAACAGTTGCGGAACGGGAATCTTGCTTGGTTGGAGTTCCCGTGGATATCACTTATATAAAAGTGAAGGAGGTTGCGCATGACCAGAGAACATGCGCTCTCCTACTGCGAGAGCCTCGTTTAATGTACACGCAAGCACTGTGGGTCACTTCGTCTTTTCCTTAAGTTTTCGTCGTCATTGAGCATGTTGAGGCAGTGGACGCACGAATCGTCACACATTTCTAGCATCGATGTATTCTGCTATCATCTAGGCTAAGTCCTTTCTTATACATATCCTAAATGTACCGCGGTACAGTCTGAATAAAGAAGACCGTTCACAGAGAATGTGACAGCCTTGAAGGTATACATTATTTACGAGCGCGGGGTGTCTTGGGATTTATTTGTTTACAAGTCCATGGTTCCCTGACTGTGGAGGCACTCAGGGAGTGAGCCGCAGGGGCAGTGGTCAACCCACTTGAACCCGCAGGAGATGTATTGCGGCTCGATTCGAGAGGTGGGGACGCGTTCGAGGAATCCATGAACCCACCAAGCTGGGACAGCGACGGTACATCCTTCTTGGGTAAATGGACTGTGTAACGTGCATCGCTGGTGTAGAATTTCAAACCGCGCCTGGACACGAAATGAACACAACGCATGCGCGAAAATAAAAACACAACGGACTGTTGGATAACCTGTTCCACGCGGGTCGAGACCCTGGGACTGCGAAGACGATGTGACTCGTGGCCTACACTGCCGCGTGAGGATTGAAACCATATATGTACGAGGTGAAGGCATCCTGACCGATGATGAAGATGGCCACAGGGTCCCCAGAAAGGATAGCCTCGTCAAGCACTTTGGCAGCTGTCGCCGCCGCTTCCGCTACATGCAAGCCATGCAGGTTATATTCGTAGGCCATCATGTCCTAACGGTCGCAGGTTCAAGGACTGATGGGAAGAATAGTAATCGAGACGCGCACTTGGTTGAGCGCTGCTTTCCGGTGTCAGAGATTGAATTATAACATCCAACAAGGAGACGCACTCTTATATATCGCGTCTGCTGCTGCCGCCTCGTATCTGGCTCGGTTTGCCAAAGCCAACTTCATTTGTTCCTCGATTGCGCCTGTCGATTGTCGTTTGGCCTTCATCTGGCGATAAACGTCGCGCAGGGCGCCGTATCGTCGGAGCTCCTCGTAAGCTAGGTCCCGCAGGGGATGTGTATTGTCTGCCTTGTACTAAAAGTGCGTGTGATCAACGAGTGACCCAGTATCTGAGCCTACAAAACTTACATCATATCTGAACTTGTTGCGACCGAAATCCCCCCAAGTCGGGCTGCATGCCATCTGGTCCTCGAGGGGCTTGGGTATCCGCGCACGGTTACGGAAATAAGTGTTCTGTAATATGGCGGAAACATCGCCAAGGAAACGGGGAGGGTTCCTGCTCATGAGCTGCAATTATGCCTATGTCGGTGGCATGAGATGGTCATAGAGTGAAGTAAAGGAAAGTCAGCACGTGGTAGGTAAGGACGTTTGATGGCGTCCATATAGTCAAAGGTACTTCGATCTGGTAAGTATTACAGTAAGATTAGTGTCTAGGGTAATAACGAGCGGTAGTACGGTAAAGAGACAGGTCGATTCCATTATTCTATTTCAGTAAACGTAACTTGTGCATCACTTCGGCAACATCATCGCCTTTGGAGCCTTCCACGACGACCGTCTTTGAAGAACGCGGAATCACTGTCTCTTCCATGAACCCAGGCTTCTCTATGTCGAAAGCAGGAAGAGTTAGCCGCGTATCGGTGCCGTGCGACGAGACGCTGGTCGTGTCGTCACAACCGGAGGGGTAACTCCTGTACGATGATGTCGTAGATTGGCGGGAGAGCGAGAAGGTAGAGCGCATGGGGGAAGTGTTTGGGGAGAGCGGGGATGACGGGACGGAAGACTCGCGATTCTTCTTACTCCGCCACAAGTTGGAGAGAAAGTGATCGCGCTGCACAGCCATGGGGCTCCCGTCCGATGGTGTGTGAGGGGAAGGAGACGACGACGATGTTGATGAGGCAAAGGAGGCGCCAGTACGCGGTGTTTGGGGTTGGCCATCCCAAGGCATGTCGTATAATGATTCTGAAGGAGTGGAAGTCAGCTCAGGTGAGCTGGGCAGTTTGGGCACCCAGTCGGAGAGCTTGAAGCTCTTTTTTCGGGACAAGCTATCTTGGAAATTGGGTTCGCTTTTAGCAGGCTTCACGACGCGCCGCCGTGCACCAGCTCCCCCACGTCCATACATCCGAAATTCTGGGGGCGGGGCAGATTTGGATTGGGAGGAAGACGCGATGGACGAGGAAGATGAAGAGCTGAGGTTCAAAGGCGCCGGTCGGTGCTGCGCTTTCGGCTGCTGATGACAGGAACATGTATGGCAAGTATGCGCAGCGTCTGAAAGACCAATGAGTTTAGATTTGTACAGCACCCCGAATGAAAAGCACTAACCTTGGTGAGAGTGAGTCATATCGGAGGATTTCACGTAGTGGTGGATGTAAGAGGTTTGGATATGACGAAGATGAGGAAGTGCTTGACCGGGGAACCTTTATATATGAGAACTTACGATTGACGAAAGCTGGGGTATGGCATCTTGACAACCCGTCGAGGAACAGGAGCGATCGATTCTTTATGCCTGTTAGAGGGTACTAGAGGAGGTCAACATTCGATTAATATCCACTGTGTGGTACAGAAGCAAAGAAGCGCGAAATAGACTCACGGCATAAAGGAGAAGTGAACCAGCGATAGAGGAACGAAGGTCAATAACTCTGAATAATTGAAGCAACCTCGCTTGCATGCGAACGCATTCCTCAAGAGTCGAAAATGCTCTCCGACCGCTGATCGCATTCCCGTGAGCCACAACATCAACCAGAAACGATCATCTCGGTAAACGCAGAACAAACAGGCATACACTGTATTCACAGAACACGGAACGAAGAACCATGATCAAGGAAAACATCGTATTGCCAAGACCTCTTCTAAGCCTTCCTAATGAGAGAAGGATCAGCAAAGGACAATCAATCGAGACGATGGCCAACCTCAATCCCACTATTTTTAAGACGTCTCCCCACAAATCCCTATTCGAAGACACCGGTGGCTGAGGCAGTTCCCGTATGCAGCCCGACGCAATCGTACTTGTTTCTTGCACGTGAGGCACCCACTTTTGTACCAAGGCCAAGAGTCGCGCCTCACCCCAGCGCATCACGGTGGCCTCCTTCTGCCACACACCTGTAGTCCAGATAGCGAGAGGCCCCTGTGGCGGGGGCGCGTCTTTGTTTGTGAGTCTAAGAAAATGGCGCCACCCGTGCCACGACCGCATGCGATTGGCCAAGGTGATGTCGGTGAAGAGACGATCGCCAACGATAAGAAGCTGGTCGTCGCGTACTGGCGTGTCTAGCGAGGAATAATATTGGCGGATGGATTTAATACATGAATACGAGGCTTCATTGAGGTGTGCATCAAGACGGGGACACCCAGGTGGTATGAAACCGATTCGGCCTACAAGAATGGGTCGGTATTGAATAGTCCTTTCAGTCAAAGTACAAACTTGGATTCCTCCGCCATCAAGGTGGGTTCCGGCAGAGTTGCTCACGACAAGAATATTCTGCTTTCCAAAGACTTGCTTACATTCTTTCCAGGCGTCCTGTCGCGCCGTAAGGGTTTCAGTCACGGCTTGACCGAGATTGTACACACATTGAGCTCTGGAACGAGTTCATCTTTATACGGAATTGTCTGCACATTTCGGTAAATGAAAGGCATCCAAAAACAGAGCTCTACTCTTACTAGGCAATTATCCTTGTCAAAGACAGCACCGCGGTACCCAGCCTTTTTTAGAGCCGGAAAGTCGAGTTGTCGGATGTCTACTGGCGGGCTCAGCCCAGGCTGTCTTCAGGATATTCAAGCTCGCCTTTAACACAGATAGCAGGCACTATAAGGCGCGGATTCCATAGCAATTGAAGCGGTACGAGCAGGCCGGGTACATTGAGCGGCATGCAGAGGCAAGGCGCGTTGCTTTCCCACGCCCAACACCTTGCACACAACAACCGCGTCAACGTCACCGCCAACAATGGCCGACCTTTTCTCCTGTACGTCGTCGCCGTCAACGACGCCGCGCAGTCTTCTGACACTGTTTTCATTACAGCCGGCGACGACATCGACTTTGACCGGGCAGCCTCCGCCTTTCCGGACATTTCACTCGACGGCGATGGCGACATTCCCCTTCCCGCAGCTGTGCCTCCATCAGCGACCCAGACCACCTCTGGCTTCTCCTTTGACGACTTTGACAGCCCTCCTCTTGGGCGGTCGGATACAGCAGTCAAGGTGACTGGTGACGATGAGATTGACAAGTTTGAGAATGAGTTCCCGGATATTGACGTTCCAGTGAGTCGTACGGCAGTCTACGCGGAATATTTCCTAATGCGCCGTAGTCGTCGCCTCCAGTAATGCAGTCGCAGACTCCGTCGTTTGGCGCCACGTTCGCTCCCCGACCACAGCCCTCCGCATTATCATCCACTCCTATACTCACCCAAACCATTCAAGAAGACGAGCCTGAAGTCATTAGGTGTGTATATTCTACTCGCGTTTTTCTCAACTTACGCCGGCTAGACAATGGCGGGAGCGACAGCAGGAGGAGATTGAAGCCCGAGACGCAGCCGCGAAAGCCAAGCGCCAGGAAACAATCAGCAAAGCCGAGCGCGACATGGACGACTTTTACGAGCGCTACAACGAGAAAAAGACCGCGACTATAGCCTCCAACAAGTGCGGCATTTCCTTCCGTTCCTTCACGTGTACTCAACAATTTACAGGGACAAGGAGCATGACTACCTGCAAGCTATGAATGATTCGCTCTCCACGGGCACGACATGGGAGCGCATCTGCAAACTCATTGACCTCGAAAACTCTCAGAGCAAGACCATCGCCAGAGCTGGACCTGGCACATCGGATCTCACCCGCTTCAAGGAGGTTTTGTTGCGCTTGAAAAGGGAGGGCGATGCTGCTCCCGGTGCTGGCGGATATTAGGCATCGGACACTTACATTCTCTTCGTCTTGGATGGATATCGTACAAAACACCTGTCCTTTGGTAATATCATCATATCGTGCTTCAGCCGACGACTCTCAACTAGACGCGCCACTTCTCGGCTGAAAAACTGGTGTCTTTGTGGCAACATCTCAGACGCCGCTTCGCCTCATCTGGGATACTGCCAGTCCGTGGTTAGGGTGGTCATTTAATTCATACCACTCGTAAATCTGCCTATTCCAGCCTGAAAATTTCAGGCGTTCATCTCATGCATCTTATCTTCGAAGTATATCTACTGCCCATCTATCTTACAGAATATCAATACGTGCTCTTGGCACGGAGGAGACTGAATGGTGGCGATCGATGCGCTGTTTTCGCTCTGAGTCTTCATGAGTCACTTCATCGTACTGAAGACTCAGTTGCCCTCTGATATTGATTCTTCAAGCTGGTATACCAGCTTACATGATATATACATCTATTAGAGCCTGCCCGGGAATTTCTAACGTGTGGTAGGCCCGATTGACGTCGAAATAATGAGGTGCAAGTAAAAATGGCCCCATCAAACATGAAATGGCTTTCCTTCTGTCCCCTCGACAGCTTACACCTCTGGCATACTCGAAGATAAGATGCATGAGATGAAACCCTGAAATTTTCAGGCCGCAATAGGCAGATTTACTAGTGGTATGAATTAAATAACCACTTGTATGTCACTAACCAATCCCAGATGAGGCGAAGCGGCGTCTGAGATGTTGGGCCACAAAGACACCGTCACTGATAGGACCCTCGAACAAGTGAATATGAATATCGACGATGCTTTGATCCGCCGTAGATCTTGCGGTCACCGCGGGACGGAGAAGCGCGTTACGGGCATCAGAGTGCATGTGGTGCTTTCTTGTTCCACTTTTGTGCTCATCCTCTTTTAATTCGAGCTGTTTCAAGTTTCATTCTCGGCATTGGTATGTGTATAGTATCCAAACTAATAATAGGAGGCGGGACCGCTGAGCAAGCAGCCATGCAAGCCGGTCGGTTGAGTTTAAGCGCTTGAGGATGGGCGAAATGGCTTGACAAGAGACGGATTAGTACTGATTCTGAATGAAGAAATCGTCATCGATGTACACATCAGGGGAACCAAATTTCGGCAGCGGAGGAAATAGCTGAGGAAAGAATTCGAGGAAATTCAATTTCCTCAGTGTGTTCCCCAGCCGAGGAAATCAGATTTCCTCAAATGGGAAAGATACTGAGGAAATCAAATTTTCCCGGCAGTTTCCTCAATGCTTTCCTCAGGCTGACGTAATCTGATTTCCTCGGCGACTTCCTCAATGAGTTCCTCAGCTGAGGAAGTCAGATTTCCTCAGGCTAGGAAATCACTGGGGAAGTCAGATTTCCTTGACGCTTTCCTTGTATGAGGAAATTTAATTTCCTCACTGTGTTACGGGCATGATACTTACCTTTTATCGACCCATCCCCCGTTGATGTGGCATGCCACTGATCCCGTCCTCGAGGAAATTTGATTTCCTCGTGCGAGGAAAGCGACGAGGAAATCTGACTTCCCCAGTGATTTCCTAGGCTGAGGAAATCTGACTTCCTCAGCTGAGGAACTCATTAAGGAAGTCGCCGAGGAAATCAGATTACGTCAGCCTGAGGAAAGCATTGAGGAAACTGCCGGGAAAATTTGATTTCCTCAGTATCTTTCCCATTTGAGGAAATCTGATTTCCTCGGCTGGGGAACACACTGAGGAAATTGAATTTCTCGAATTCTTTCCTCAGCTATTTCCTCCGCTGCCGAAATTTGGTTCCCCCGTTGTGGTAGAGAACGGTCAGCTTGTAGCTGCGAATTTCTTGTGAAGATATGGTGATCCATAAATGTGGCGCATAGCAATAGAAGGCATTGGGGGGCAGGAGAAAAATTCCGAGTCGAGTGGTCGACTCCTTGAAGACGTCAGAAGCTATCGATAAACAGAGTCAGTAGGTCCAAGGTATGTTTGTTGGTCGAATTCGAGCGGTCGGCTTGCGGAAACAACAGAACGATAAATAGTGATCGATACAGCAAGACGTCAGAGCTGTGGCGCGTATCGTTGAAAGTGTGTGCTTGAAATGAGAATCGAGGTAATCGTGCGGTCGGCTTGAAGGATGTAATCGCGAGGTGCTGCGAGAGAGGATCAACTCATGAGCGGAATAAAGAGAGTCTATCGATTCGAGCTAACTGTCAGTCGTGTGTATTTGAGACGTGTCTTGACCGAGTAGTTGTCATCGTAGAGCGCGTTAGAGCAAGGGTGGCAGTAAGTAGTCGGTTAGCGGTGCGGATGCAAACAAAGATGTGGATTATTGTTGTGGGATGCGCTGCCTTCTAGTATACAAACGGTGGTCCAGGGCTGTGAGACCTAAATTTGGATACTGGTCCATCGTTCTGGTCTTTTGACTGCTCGAAGTTGACGATCCAGGTAATGCCCTGTGTGGCGCTTCAGGGTCGCCATTGAGACTGGGCTATTTCAAGTAACCAATGTCAGTAGCAATTGTCCGCCAACAATGACAAAAGAAGTCGTCGACTCATGGACTAATGTCCCCCGCGACGTTCCCGAAAGCGACCGTGAATTGCGAAATACGAAGTGCGGTAATTATACATGAGTAAGATACAGACAGGTATGTTGGGTATACAGGTGGTATATGACTAGCGCGTACAACGCGTTCCAATACAGCTAAATGATAGTGGCAAACAGTAGTTTGTTGAGGTCCAAGTGATCGTTAAGAGTTCATCGAACTCTGGATGTGCGGGTAGAGCAAAGCTTCTACGATGCCAAGTTGCGAGTCTAAAAAAGAGACCACATCATTAGCCAACTCGAAAACGTAGCCCGGCCGACTCAAAAACTCACCCATCAAGGGATTATTCACATTCATCTTGCGCACACAATCGACGGTGCGCTGAGCAGTTTCGTTCATAACGGTTTCGTGCACTGCAAGGAACTCCGTCCCGACGAGTGTTCCGCAGGCGTCACGGGCGGCCCTTGTTTCCCGGATGTCTTCTGACAGCATTTCGGCAGAAAGGACGCACAGCGTCCCCACGATCGGACAAGAAAGACAGGCCCCGTCGTTGAGCGCGGAAAGCGTGGCCTGGATAGAGTCGCAGCACGCCCTCTTCGAATCAATCGAAGAAGAACACGACATGTGGAGGAGCTTCGTCTTTGCGCAATGGAGCATCGCGCGGGCGATGTACAGACTAGGATAGTCGTCCTGTGTGTACGTTGGGTCGTCCATCTTACCGAGTTCGCTCCCGATAGCATGTTCAAGAGCGCGCTTAAAGTTTGTATACTTGTGAAGCTCTTGTTCAGTAAAATCTGACATTTGATCAGATACATAGAGCTGAACCTGGACCGCGGACATACTTGGAGACCATCGACTGGCGAGATGAACACTCCGCTGCAGGATCGTCAGAGCCCTCATTTTAAGCGCTGTCGGGGACATAAACTGATAGAACTCGTTGCCATTGTCCGGAGGAAAGATGTTCTGGAAAGTGCATTCATTCGCTTGGGGAATGATGCCCTACAAAACCATTAAGTTAGTCCTGAGCATCTGCCACATATTACGGGATGCTCACCAGCTCGTACTCGGACATCATCAAAGGCCATGGAGCATCGATGTCTTTTTCAGCGGGTTCGAAGGCACCGAAGCACCTTTCCTTATTGGTGATCGACAAGCACTTTCGGAGGTAGAGCGTGGCCCAGAACCCATTTATCGCTTCGCCCTGGTCGATACTGTCAGAAACTGGGATATCGAACTCCCGCGCGCGACTCGACAGTGTCTTGTGGAGCCCATGAGAAATGGCTAATGACATGGCCCCATTTGCGTGGTACTGTGCTTCAGCAAGACGGTTCGCCCGTAGGAAGTAGGTACCCAAAAGGACTTCGGCCTGGATGACCTGAAGAACCTGATAGGTACCCGTGAAGCCGGAGATGTCTGGACTAATGTTACCCAACGCTTCACGGAGGAAAGAAGCCTCGAGGTCCCACATCTGTGAGAGGTTTGCACTCCACAGATAGACGCTGTTCAGCAGCGAAGAACATAGCTGCCGGTTTGGATCGCCCGAGTAAAGAGAAGACTGGAAACGTGGAATGTTGAGGAAGAAGACGAATTGCGGACACTGCGTTAGGAAAGTGTGAAGCAATATCTCGGAGTCGACAACATTGAGCTCGGGCGTGTCCTATAGTCAAAGAACGTGTTAATTGATAGAGTTATCGGACGCTAAAGCAAAGCAGCGCACCATGAAAGTGGTAAATGTGGCGGGAGCGGAAAATGAACTCCTGCCGGCGCTACTGGGCGTGTCTGACGAGGATGAGAACTGATATCAAGGCCTGGGAATAGACACTCACTAGACCCGGAATCTCTCTGTGAGCCTCCATCCGAGTCCGCGTATGAGTAGAAAAGCGTCTGAGGCGCCTCCGGAGAAAGAGTGAGAGAAGAAGAAAACGGCTCCTGGACCTCAAGCTCTTGGACCTGGGACTGAAGCCGAACGAGTGTTTCTTGGAGCAATCTCGTTCGAGAAGGCGAATCCGTGTACTCGCATTCACCTTCACGCGGTATTCGCACGCACTGTCCGCAGACTGGTCGCGCGCCGTCGCATTTCTATTGTGGCATAACATAAGACGCGAGCATAACACACGAGGCACCAAGAACAGACACGCACGATCTTCAGGTGTCTGATGGAAGTAAGAATCCAATTCAGTTAAACACTTAATTTGCCGGGTGGACGTGAAACGACATACCTGCAGTTGTTGCACGCCTTGCCTCGTCCGAGAGGCTGAGCGCGGGCCGCTTCACGTATCCCGACTTCATTGTGGAAGGGGGAATCGACCGAAGTGATAATGGTTGCTGCCTCGTCTCTGCCTAATATATAGGACGCTGATCCCAACCGGTATCTGACAGGGCGCGTTCCCGTGACTTGGCGGTGATTTGTTCCATCGTACTAATTTTTTTTCAAAAAAAAACGACAGGCACCGCTCCTTCGAGGCTAGTAAGGACCTTCACCTGCGCAAAATACACGCCTCTTATGAATTAGTGAGCTTGGAATGCAGGCGAAATACAGCATTTACCTGCACTTTCGTCAGCACGCGCGCGGCGGCTGCCGACGAACAACACAGCACTCGGTCGGTCCTTATGCCAGTTATGGATAGTCACGACGCCCAACAGATGCGCAGCGGTACGAAGAGCGCGCAGGTCACCAGGAGACTGTGGTGGTTCCTGTTCGCGAAGACTACGATCTTGACCATCAAGAAGCCAACTTGACTTTTTTATCATGATGCAGAATCAATCCTGGAAACCCGATAAGAACTATCGATGGCTAGAGAGAGTAGAAAGCACACCAGTCGCTATGAATTTCCAAGGATTTCTATATTTCGGAATGGGATTGCTATAAAGTGAAGATTCGTGTTCATGGCTCGCAGTGAGGAGTTGGAGGTGCGTGTGTACACCGATTTAGGCTGCCGATCGTTGACTCGGCTCATCTCAACCCGAAAATTTTCTTCTATGTAGTTGGGTGGCTAGTGAATTATGGCTATGCGTGGATTAGCGCCGCGTGTCTTGCAGCGAAATAGCCGTAAATCAGTATTGCCATTATGATTGTGGACTATCAAGTTGCTAAAGAGATCTGACCCCCCATCGTCGGTAAAGAAAGTTCCGATTTGGGCTAGAGGACGCAGTAGAGATGATGTCCGGCTAGGCTAGCTCGGATCTTTCTACCCGCCAGCCGTTGAAGCAGGATAAACTACAACGAACGGCAACTACCAAGAAAACCATCACATCGCTATAGATAATCAAGGAAACCCTGAAGCTTGCGAGCCACGCGAGGCGGGAACTTGAACGCATTCAGTTTGATCCCGAATGTTCGGACTATGCGTGATATCCCTTCTTGGAGCCCCTCCGCCATCCTCCCAAGAATTTCTGCGGCTTTCTGCCTCTCCTCCTCATCTCCCGACGGCATGTCACGCTGGTACGCCTCAATCTCGTCCAGAAAAACGCACATTGCTTCTAGAACTTTTGGTATGTCTCGCTGGATGACACCGTACTTATCGTCAGTGAGCGATGCGACAGTGATCCGCGATAGAACATCAACAATGAGCAAATCCAAGTCCCGCGTGGGCAGCAAGGACTCGACGATCTTGCTTGGGCGATCCTGCGTAAACCACGGAGGCACCTTCAACTGAGGTATATAACGGGAAAGATTTGATGTGGGCGGCGGCTTCGGGATGACGCTCTTCAGAGCATCCGGGACTTCGGCCCCCGAGTTACCTGCGAGAGAGTTAATGACTTTCTGGACAGGGCTCTGGGCTTGTGCTCTAAATATCGGTTGATGAAGAGTTTTGAGTGGAGTGGAGGGTATGTTAACCTGCGGCGCGAGCGCCGTTGGCGTGAGGAGTGGGACGGCAGGCGGTACGCCACGTCTGAGAAAATGCTGATAATCCTGTCCGAGGGTGATCAACGATTCGCGACACAGTGCGGGCCATAGAATAGAGGTGGAAGCAGTAAAGATCTTTGCTGGGGTAATCTCTGCATAAGCAAAGTATCGGAATACCATGTCAGAAGAGGAGACGCCCGAAACCACCGTTTCAGGTGACGATATGGAGATGGGTCGAGAAACGTATGAATCAAAGATCATCTCGGCGACTTCCCACATTGACAGTGTTGACCACGCGAGTACCCAAGCACGTCCGAGGAGAGCCAGATTTCGGAACAGTAGGATAAAAGAATAAGATCCTTTGGCGAAATGCGCCACAAAGGGCTTGAGTAGGGTTCGGATGAGAGGGAGGCGAAGGAATACGCGCAATACTGGGAATAGAGGAAGGGATAACGGGATTGACACCGTTGCGAGAACAGTGACCACGGTCATTACACGCATATAGTCGCCAAACGTGATTGGTTTGTTCGGGTGAGACGGCCATCGGAATACAAGGCGATCCATCATCGTACTCCGTAGTAGCGCCACACATGCCACGGAGAACTGTGAAAGGATGAGAAAGAGTAGACGACCATTAAGGTACGTTGGGTGTTTTCTGCAATATAATGGGTTTAAAATCCTGAACAAAAACCGCTATAGGTGCTTACTTTGACTTGACAAAGATATTTAGTCGCGGATCCGTCGCCTCGCTCGTGCGAGAGACGAAGACGTGCAAGGCGGTAGCGCAGGCCGCGGAAAAGAGATATGTGATAAATGCTTGACGCGTACTACTTTGTCGCAGCGCGGCTTGAAGTGTTTTCAAAGGAGAAGTCTGGACGGACTGATGTGCTGTAGACCTATTCAGCAAGAATTCAGAATAGGACGCGTAGACTCGCCTGTCAAACACGACTTTCTCAACACGAGGACTGGAACAGCAGTGGTGAACCACCCAACTACGGCGACTAGTATCACTGGCAGATTGAAAGGCATCGAAATGAGCCCTTGGACACCAATGTTCTGCAGGCCACCCAGAGTCCATATGTATAGTGCGACAACCTGAACCCATGCGAATGCCAAAGTAGAAAGAAAGATGTTGTAGGTGAGGCGGTGGCGGAGGACGGCTTTTACAGCGGGATCAAATGCTTTGGATGGAGGCGGCACCAGCGGAGACGCCTTGGCGGAGAGGGTGGAGGGGATGGCTCGTATACGCGTCGTCATCGTGGCGAACGACGACGAGAAGTTTACTGCTGTTTGGCTGGACAATTATACCTTGAATCCAGCTGACGTCATCGGGGAACGTTCGGCGACGACGACGCCTCTGTACGATGCTCTCGCCATGCCTGAGCTCGTTGCGCGTGTCCGCTCGGAACCCCGCCGTGCTCGCCGCCGCGCGTCGGCCACGGTCGACTCGACAATTCTCACATCCAACGTGGCATGCAGCTGGCTCGTTCCATGCATCGTCTAAGCTGACTTTCTTCACAACTCGACCCTACACGACACAGCCCAGTGAATCTCCCAAACCGGACCAGAAATCATCCATTCTATCAAGGATATTGCCCTCTTCATCATCCGAGACAACCTCCTCCTTCCGAAAAATTATTGCTCTCGCGAAACCAGAACGGAAACCACTGTCCATGGCGGTTGGCTTACTCCTAGTCTCGTCAACAGTGTCTATGTCTATACCGTTCACCGTTGGCAAACTTATAGATTTCTTCTCTACTCCAAATCCGGTGTGTGATACAACTAAACCCTCCGCATCTTAGTGAACCAACATCTCCATTAGCAAATTCCACTCGGTCTCTCAATATGGCAGGCTTCAGGTCTCATATTAGTGATGTTCACGGCCGGTGCAGTAGCAAATGCAGGGAGGGCAATGCTCATGAAGATGGCTGGTACGCTCCTTGTCCATTACCGGACTCGGGTATGTGCTGACGACGACAAGGCCAGCGAATTGTTGCAAGACTTCGAGAACAGACATATTCAGCATCTCTCCACCAGGAGGTCGAGTTTGTTGAGCGCAGTGAAGGCGATGTCCTCAGTCGGCTCAGTGTTGATACAAGTATTGTCGGAGAAAGGTACGTTCATGGTCTTCACGACGCGTCAAGTTTGCTCAGATCAGCAGTGTGACGCAGAACCTTTCTGATGGTTTTCGTGCCGTTGTAATGTCGACTGTAGGCCGTGAGTTCATTCCTGGTTTTCTCATCACTCAAAATAACCTGCTGTCACAGTGGGAGCTATGTTTTACGTGTCGCCTACATTGACAATGTTGATGTTGGCTGTAGTGCCACCAGTTTCCTTGGGAGCAGTGCGTGTTTTCGTAGATATTGACTTATCACACCAATATCATTCTTCCAGGTCTTCTACGGTCGCTACTTGAAAAAGCTTTCTCTACAAACACAAGAAGCTGTCGGTGAAATGACTAAGGTCGCGAATGAATCTCTTGCAGCCCTACGGACGGTTCAAGCCTATAACGCACAAAGCCAAGAAAAACAGAAATTTCATGAAAAAGTCCTCGATGTTTTGACCCTTGCGCGTCGTGAAGCTATAGCCAGCGGCATCTTCTTTGGGAGCACTGGATGGAGCGGAAATGTCACTTTGTTATGTCTCCTGGGCTATGGTACTTTTTCAATTTCCTCTAGGCGTTTCTGTTCTAATCCTCAAGCAGGCGGTACTCTAGTGTCTCGTGGAGAGATATCTGTGGGCGATTTGACAAGCCTTCTTCTGTACACTGTCTATGTGGGAAATGGGCTGCAAATGTTAACGTACTGCATCAAATTCTCTTTGCCCTGTTTAAACTCTGACAACCCTTTCACAGGTCGTTCTTTGTACGTGGCATTGTCTACTCCATACTGACACCCTCCAATCGTATCGTAGGCTTCCATAATGCGCGGAATCGGGGCTGGCACTCGTATATTCGAATTACTGGACAGGACGCCTATCATCCCACCGGATAGTGGTGTGCCGGTTGACTCAAGTCGACGAGGCCTGCTCAAGTTTGAGAATGTTCGATTCGAATACCCCAGTCGAAAAGACACCGTAATCCTCAAGGACCTCCATATCGAGGTCGGTGTTGGTGAAAGTGTTGCGGTTGTGTATGTAACTTCCGTGTTGTGGACAGTCTCAGAACTGATAGATTCTCGATAGTGGTCAGAGTGGAAGCGGAAAGTCTTCGATCCACTCTTTACTGCTCCGCTATTACGACCCTCTTGAAGGTCGGATCACTTTCGACGGGCAAGGTAGAGTGTCGTCAGTTTTAACTTTGCTCGGGTTTGACTGTTTTCAAGATATCAGGGACTTCACTGTAGCATCGTGGCGTAGCGTTATCGGCGTCGTACCTCAGGATCCAATTCTATTTAGTGGAACAATAGCCTCGAACATCGCGTACGGCAACCCCACCGCGACTCGTGAGCAGATAGAAGACGCCGCGAGGGAGGCTAATTGCGAGTTTGTCTGGGGGATGCCCAAAGGCTTTGATACTGAAAGTCAGTTCCTACAATGAT
The DNA here is from genome assembly GCA_015501595.1 of Hymenopellis radicata. Classification (NCBI taxonomy): domain Eukaryota; kingdom Fungi; phylum Basidiomycota; class Agaricomycetes; order Agaricales; family Physalacriaceae; genus Hymenopellis; species Hymenopellis radicata. The sequence continues at coordinate 88,974 of JADNRX010000157.1, forward strand.
CCACCCGAAGCCCATCTGACTCGCACTAGTTGGGCGCTTAAGTCTGAGTGGCGGGCAGCGACAGCGCTTAGCAATTGCGCGCGCATTGCTCAAGAAGCCCGCTATCCTCGCTCTGGACGAAGCTACAAGTTCATTGGACGCGACATCTGAACATCGGGTATACATCTTTCGTATCCCCGTTGAGTTAGCTTAACGCCCTTGGCCAGGTGAACGATGCTATCGACAAAATCCTTCGGTCACGGCAGACAACGTGCTTATTTGTTGCCCATCGCCTGTCGACGATTGCTCGCGCCGAGCGTATTATTGTCCTCGAAGGTGAGTCTCTTCTTCTCCTGTGGATGCTATCTGATTTGCTGTTTTAGGTGGTCGCATAACGGAGTCGGGAACTTACCGACAACTCGTGAGTATTCTTCTAGTGGTCGTGGCCTTTGCTTACGTGCGGCGCTTAGATCCAACGGGCAGACTCGCGATTCCGTGCGCTGGTGGCTGCACAATTAGACGCTGCGGCCACCGAGGCTCATTCGACGCGGATCAAAGATGAAGAGGAGGAGGAAGTTGAGGATGAGGTTGTAGCCACCGCCACTGCGTAGACTCTTGGGCATATATAATAGATTATCCATACAACTTGTATTAACAGTCATGATGAGGACGCATATATCAATAGTAATCTTATATCCGCTCAAGCATTTAAATCACAAGTGGTGTTGTACATGTACATTCCGTCAGACAAGATGATGATGACGCGCGCAAGAAGTTGTTGTTGTACATACGGGAGACTTCATGCTCCTCGCACTCTCTGGTACTTGACGCCAAAGCATAGTAGAATCAAATTTATGTTCTTATCTTTCGAATCCGAGGCGCCGAGCTCATAATCCGCTGCTAAGGCTTTGCTGCTCTTGACTGCCACGAAGAAGTTCAGAATGATCTTATCTCGGAACACAAAACGGAAGGGTAGGCTCACCATCGAGTCGGAAGAGGTCACCGAGAGTGGCGGGGAAGTGGGCACTGACATCGCCTTCGCCGTGCTTCATGTAGATCGTCCTGAGCGGTTCGTTGTCGTCTCTCGGTGAGAGCAGATCGGCGTTGGCGCGCAGGCTCTCCCTACGACAGGATAAGTTGGAACTTGGCTACAGGGGGGATAGATACTGGAACACAGACAAGTTGTGTAGCCTCCGGCGTTCGATCTCGAGTTGCTTCGTGTTCTTCTCCAGCTCGTCCTGGCGTGCAGAAGGGATGTACCGATCTTCGAGATACGTCCTCACTTCTTCGTCCACGAGGGCGTCGATGACCAGCGCAATTTCCTCTTCGACTAGGGCAAAAAATGTCATGATAAGGCGTCTCAGTCTCTCGGCTGAGGGCTTACCTTCCTGCCTCAGGTGCTCGATGACCTTCTCTTCAAGAAAATCCTTGATGAGCACTAGTAGTACAAGTGGGGATCAGAAAAGCGCTTAGCAGCATACGAGGAGGGAGGAGGCTGACGTCTAATCTCCTTCATCTCGTGCGTGTGCTGGCCGTCAAGCTCCCCGATATCCATGTCGAGCCTGTGGATGCCTCAGCTCGATTAGCAATCGAACACCATACTTACTGCTTGATCTGCCTCGCTGCGTCTGAACTGTCGTCTGAAAAGTTGGTGTGAATAGCGTCGTCGAGCATCTTTTCCCACTTGACGGTCTACATTAGACAACGAAATGTCTGCAGTCATCGAAAGCTCGTACCGAGGAGCGCGCGTGTGCGTGTGCGGTGGCCATGGTATTAGCTGGATTGGTTCTCACAGACGTCGCGGGGGCAGCCATGATTTGAAGCCTTGAACGCCTTATATGAAGCCGTGGTAAAGAGTTGGAAGTGATTCGATATCACCACGAGGCGTCAGCGTGTTCGGGGCGCTTAAGAACCCAGATAGAATTAGAATTATACTAGTGAAGCGCGAGCGCTCCGTGGCATGATGCGTGGTCTCGTGGATACATAACCTCTAGTGTAATGAGGGACGTTCGAAGGAGGTGGCTGTAAATGGAAGTTGGGTTATTCTCAAATTATATTTGATGGCAAGTACATAAGAACGAAGATCCTCCAAGGGCCTAGTACACTGAATCTTGTTGAACAGAAAGTACGGGTCTACCAACATGTTCGCGGGTAACCAGGACATGCCCAGGACCCAAACATCCGAAACATTGTGTTGAATGCCATTATGTCGCAGTTCTCTCTCGGGAACACGGTTTAGTTGTCGGCAGATTCCAGCATTCTTCAAGGTCGCCGCCATTGTGAATAGAGTAAATTGGTGCTCGTTACTTCGTTCAAGCACGAGACGATGATAAGGGATCAAAGCAACACAATCAGCACCGTAAGATCGCAAGAATGGTGTTCGCAATTTGCTTGAGAACATAAAAGCGGTGTCTAACGCAGAAGACGAGGGGCCTTCCATCATTCGAACAGTGCAACGTACAACGTAGTCCTCGGTTATTTATGGACGAATGTGGCGTAACCAGTGAGAGCACTGGAATGGTCATAGTCTCTACTTGATCCTTTCCGATAAAATGAAGTCGTTAGCTGCTACATCGTTCCAAATATACACTGAGCGCCCATAAATGGAGTCGACATCCCATGCTGCTGGATGTAAGCGCTGGCACCTCAACTTGAACTTGAAGTGATCCTGCAACATGCTGTGTAGGACTCCCTGCGTCTCCACGGAGAGGCCGGGGTCACTGTGCGTAGCACCTCCTCTTGGAGTGCTTATGAGACGAAAGAGGTGGCATCGCCAAGTTGAAGCCAGTGGTTGTGGTATCGAACTGCAATGCTTCAGAATCCAGTCCGGGCTGCGTGAGCAGATGATAGGATCCAGACCGAGTAACCCTTGCAGATTGCAATCATATTGCCAGTTGAGACAAGGATTATAATGCCAGTTTAGACAAGGTAATGCCCACAGATCCATCTGAAGACGATGGACGATCTCACTGAGCTGACCAGTTTCCTACAGACGACTGTCCTCGCAGGTCCGTTCGAGTAAGACCGCGTAGAGTCAGAGATAGCACGAAAGTGTAATTTGGCACAAACAAGGTAGACGATGTTTGTCTTGACTGACGTAGAAGCATCAAATAACATCAAGACTGTGGCGCTAATATCCGAGTACTTACAGGTAAGGCGTGGGAATGAAGAGAGAAACGGATGAGCTGACGACGCAAACAGAGATTGTAAAGTGTCCTAGAACATAGCACGAACAGCTAGCTAGTCGGATTCGTTAGTTCGTTGATGATGGTGGAAAGTAAAAAGATGTGTCACATTTGTTTGCGTTGTGACAGACTTCGATCGCTCTGTTTTTTCTGGATCTCCAATACAACCCAAGCCCAGTTTTTTATTGACACTGTTCCATCTACGCCGCAAACCAGCGGTGCTGAAGCCTGAATCAGAAGAACCATGCCTGCTTTCAGCTCAACTTAGACGCTTTGCTCAGAGGAAAGTTGGCGAATACTAATCAACTTCCTTCGCGTGTTGCGGTCTTTTTGGCCACGTACAAACTTCCGCTATCATTATGACTTATTCCTTATTGAGGCCTGCACAAGTGTGCGATGTCAGCCTTTGAATATGGCTACCATCTCTGACTCTTCTGTGGTACACTTGTACCGAATCTCGCTGTAAGTAAGGTCAGTGCCCATCTCATCCAATTGCCGTTGCTTTTGAAATCGTTCCGTTCATGTATTGTTCCCAATAAATTGCGGAACCGGGACATACTAGGCGGCCCGTTACTTACTTGCGATCAAGTCGAAGGCTTACCAAGTAGTATGGAAGGAAGGCATCAATGATGATGCGCTAGTGGAGCTGTCCGAGTCACCAGGATCATTTGGAGTCTGTGTTTGCATCGAGCTGCTATCGTATAAATGGCTAAGCGTACTGAGGCAAGTTTGGAAGGAAGATCCGATGAAAGTGTCAACAAGCTATTTATAGAGTCATTGAGCTTCGGGCCGAGGACGCACAAACCTCGGAACCAACGCTCCGAACGCCACGTGTATGACGTCACCATATCGGACCTGTAACCAACCGCCTGCCCGATCGAGTTACTATTGCTTCCCGACCACCACAACCTCATCGTACCTCCGTGGAACCTGCGCTCGACCTATACCCCGGCTCCGAATGGTAATTTTCATGTCCATACCCACAGACAGCGTGAGCGAAGTAGTTCCGAGCAAAATATGGCTGGGCAAGTGCGTTAATTCAGCTGTGCCACACGTCTCTTTCGTTCTTACTCTGACCCAATTCTAGCCTTGCATCGACCTCAAATTCTACTGTCTCTACGCTGGGATAACGCATGTGCTCTCTGTTTGTCCTGACCCGATTGAGGACCTGAAGGTGGGAATTGAACATCTGCGCATAGAGGTCGAAGACCACGAATGTGCAGACCTGCTCTCCCATCTCCCCCGCGCGGTTTCATTCATACAAGATGCGCTTGACGGCGGCGGGAGAGTCTTAGTTCATTGCAGGATGGGCATCTCCCGCAGTGTGACGGTCCTCGCTGCATGGTGTACGTCCGTTCTTCTCCCGAAACTCAATTGAAAGATTTACATTCTATATATACAGTGATCCAGATGAATGCCGCCACCCCGTCAGCTGCGATCATCATCATACGCAAAGCACGGCCGATGGCGCGTCCAAACTACGGTTTCCTGATGCAGCTGGAGGCGTTCTACGCTGGCATTTCGACGACGACATCTGGCACTTCCACGCCCGGGTCATGCCCGCCCTCTCCATGCACATCACTATCTGGGCTGTCAAAGAGACTTACACTGGCGCGGAAGCCTGCTTGGAAAAAGAAAGCCGCCACATTTCTATCATACTTGGCAGACACAACGCCGATCATCCCGGACACGCTCTATCTCAGCAGGTTACGCGTGTTTCTGTTCACATAGACAATACTACACGCTCATGTTCTATTTCCTTTCGCAGTGAATTTCCCAAGGACGCGATCATGGCAGAGTCGTTGCTGGCGGAGCTCGGTATTGAGCGCGTATTGGTCGTGGGCGAATCCGTCCTACCATTACCATGCCAAGTGAAAACATTTACCGGTACTGAAGAGGATCCAGTGACATGTGTACAATTCATAAAAGGAGTAACCTTGGTCTACTCAAAGGTTGAGGCACGAGCGTGTGTCGTTGTCGGGGCATTTTGTGAGTTATTCTCGCTCCACGTATCCATATCCTCAACTTTGCCTAGTAATGGCCACTCAAAAATTTTCGGCTTCCTCTGCTATATGCGAGTTACAAAAAGCGCTTCCTCTCTTCGAGCCCAGTCCGAGTGTCAGGCGGGCGTTGGATACATTTGCTGCGTCACGCTCGCCACCCTCCGCGCCGGTGTCCTCTACTAGCACTAGCATTAACACCCTAGCCGCGCCGTCTCCGTCGTCCTCAAGCATTATATATGACTCACTGTCTTCCCCTTCACAAGAGCGCGAGTTTAAATGGCCCAGGTCCCGGGGTAAATCCGTAGCGTCTTCTCCGCTCTCACTCATCCGCTCCTTGTTCGTCCTATTTTCCTGCCTCGCACGAGGACATCATGACATCCCCGAAACCGACACATGATGACCTTACGATGCTTTCTGCCCACTTGCTTAGTGAGAGTGGGGTCGATGTTAGTGCATTCGGAGACACATTGAGGGGCATTAGTAGAATTGGTATTGGAGAGAAGGTAGCGCGAGAGGGAGATGGAGGAGCAGGGCAAGGCGTGGTAGAGGTGCTTGCATAGCCGGATTGCACTGATTACGGTAATATCTTGCACTAATTTTATGCCATGCTTTACACGTGTGAAGGGTTGCAATGTTAGACTCACAACGCCACGTACTAGCTTTTGATCACGCGCACACAGCTCTGCCAGTATCCCGCTTCAGGTGAATAGAATACTTCAGAGTGCTCATGCGAGATGTCATTGTCGGTGATTGTCCGGAGTCACCATTTGACAAGTCCAGGCGTAGTTCGCCTCTCCACTCCAGCTCGCGCTTCAGATAGGCGGCTAGATGAGAACGTACCGTGAGAGGCTGAGAAGGGATAAAGTCGGTGGGAGGCGCGATGGCTGGCACCTGCTGGCACTCCTGGAAGACGTTCGAAAGGAGGTGTTAACGGAGTGGTGGGAACGTCAGATGCTGAGACTCGTAGTGAATCGGCCCCTCGCAAGCTTCCTGGGCGTGACAAGCCCAGTCTCCTCGATGTCTTTGCAGGGCGTTCCTCGTCGTCACTCAGCGTTGACGTCCGCTTGATTTGGGGTTCGTGTACGCGTGGTTTTTTTTGTGTCTGGCACCTAGGTATCCGGAGGATGAGCTAGCGCGTCGCTTCTTTGCGATGAGGTGTAGAGGTTGGGTTAGAGCCAGGACAAAAGTACATTTTCGAAGATACTGTGCTGATGGACGAAGAGCTACGAGGCGACGTCCTCCAACTTCGAGAACAGGGTGCGGGAGAATAAGTCAACTCGTACTAGAGGTGAGCCATCATCGGATTCCAGAGTAAGATATAAATAGGCACGAGCGAAGCGAGTGTCTATTTATAGAACTCTGGCCTTTACTGGGCTTTTCAGCTTCCGAAACGGTATCACTTATCTACAATCTAATCAGAATCTAATCGTTTCCGTTCCGACTGTCTGCCTCGCGATCCGGCGATCGGGCCGTGATCCTGAGTACGCGTAAGCGTTCTCGGCCTCTCTCTGCTCTCTCCACCATGGACCATCGACCACGACACGTCGCTCGACTTCAAGTCGGCGGCGATAGCTCGACTTCACGTCGGCGGCCACGACACCGGCGCTCGACTTCGAGTCGGCGTTGTTGGACATTGGAGACAATTTGTCTCCAAGGAGACGGCGACGCCAACAGGACCGCAGCGAGGACAACAGCGAGGACGCCACGGCTACGACGACGACGACGAAATTAGGAGGAGGAGGAGGAGGAGGAGGAATGGAGAAGGAGGATAGGGCCACATCGCGGTCGATGCGATGTGAAGAGTCGTCATTCATGTCGCATCCTCCTAGGGCTCGCTTGGTACGTCTTTGTTTTTCTACAACATAGCCATACTAACCGGGCTTCTCTAGAATCTGCAATCCGCAGCTTGCTGTGCAGTCTCCTCGCTCGCGCCCTTCTCCTTGCCCGTACGCTCTCCACCCGTCTTGTCCTCCCGCTCGCCAGGTGTCATGCACGCTGGTAGCCCCCGCGCAATTGCTCGGGGGTCGCCAACGCGCATGAAAACATGTACCCGGGTGTGGTGTGGGCTCCTCGGCATGGAAGAGGGTACTCGCAAGTCAAGTCGACGCCGGACTCGACTACCAACTTCGAACACCGCGGGACACCCGTGCTATTCTGACGACGCGCCGAGGAGGATGACGAACTGAGGATGACGACATCGACAACGACACGTCGCAGCTGTAATACCTCCGCACAAGGGTGCCGTGCCTCAGAGGCCTCAACTGCTGAGCCCACGCACTGTCGTGTTCTCTCATGCACAGCTGAGTGTCCCCGTGCCATTGCCCGGGGATGCTCACTGAGCATGAAACTGGTAGTTGTACCACACTCTTCATGTACTCTAATACAACCAAATACATGTACTCCTATTTACCTCTCTTGACCTTATACCACCATGTCGTCCAAATCTGTTTCAAGCCCCTCTCCGTGTGATCACGCTGCACCATGTGGCGGTGCTGGGGAAGATGACATCATCACTTCAGTCGGACTGACAGACTCCTCTGAGCTGTCGCCCCATACTCCATTTGAGAACATGACCATACGTCATGACCCAACGCGTGTTATCAACCCGTTGGACTATGCTCCATATGAGTATCTACCATATGTAGAAGAACGATTCACTCCATATGAGTGTATGCCATATGCAGATGTTATATTGACTCAATCTGAGTATCTGCCATATGCAGTTGATTCTGTCTTATTAACGGAGAATATGCTTTACGGACAAAGGCCCTTAAGCCGACTTGAAATTTTGTTACACCGAGTTCAAATAATACAAGACACCAACTATGGCTGCATTAATGAATATTATCTACCAAATAAAATATTTTGGAATATTCATAATATTCAACAACAAACTATATTCTATACAAGTCATATGCAAATTCAAGCCTATATCGCTTCCACTTTATTTTATTTTATTTTATTTATGAGTATTATATTTTTAAATGCACCTTTACTTAAAAATAATAATATTTTTAGAAAAGAACATCTTGGAGGCGGACAACGTCGTATTCTACTCACAGAAGATATTATTAAAAATCAGGGTGATCAGAAAAAACTATTTGAATTAATAGATTATATTAATCTAGATACAGAAAAGTTAAAATATAAAGATAATAACCACGAATATGATTATATTGATCTACCTTTTGAGAGTTTATTAGATCATTTAACAAAACCTTGGCTTTTAAAAATCTCTAATTTACATCAAATTAAATGGACATATGCAAGACTTAATAAAAAAGAAATAATTGAAACAATGCTTTCTCATGTATGTACTAAAAAATGTGGCACTTATGTAGCTATTCTAAAAGCTGCACAAAAACAGAACTTTGATCAAAAACGTCAAAAAGATAGACAAAGATATAAAGAACAGAAGGAATTTAATAATGTTCAACGGATTTCAACACACAATCAAAAGGGACAATTACGAAATTACCAATATATTGAAAGTCAAAATGCTGATGCCAAATTTCCTGGAAAGCCTATTAGTGATAAACAGATTCGTTCAACTATACGAAATATGTATGCTGATATGCTGCCTTCAAAGATAGAAGAGGCAGGTTGTGCATGTTGTGCTCAATTATGTTTAAAAACTAAAATGAGTCCTATTCAGAAAATTAAAAATTATTTAGATATTTTAGATGTTGATGGTGTTACTAGAAAGTATCGAGAATCATCTAAAGATCCATTAGAGTCAATAAAAGGTCCCGTTTTAGTACCAAATTGTGACTTAATATGTAATGCATGCCGTGCACAACTTCGTATTGGAAAAGTGCCTAATAATGCATTAGCTACAGGTTTGTGGCTAGGAGAAGTACCTGACGTTTTGAAGAACTTGAATTATCTAGAACAGATTCTTGTATCACGTCTACGACATAATACTAATTTTATTAAAGTCAATGCAACTAGTTATCGTAAAATGGTAGCTCACTGTGTATCATGGGAGAATCCAATGCCTGAATTATATCAAGCACTACCTCCTTCACGTGAAGAATTACAAGATCTTCTTGTAGTTTTTTTTGTTGGTCCTCGTAAGCCTGATATTAGTGACTTTGTAAAATTACCATTAATCGTACGTCACGATGTTGTAATGAAGGCTTTAGATTTCTTAGTTATTAATCACCCTGGTTATTTTGATTGTAAAATATCACCTGAAAATTTGAATACTTATAAAGATGATGAGATAAGTGTTAATACTGTATGGATTCCTAAAGATGCTGGAACTACAACAACCGTCGATCCTAGTCAACATGAAGGTCGTGAACGTGAAGAGGAAAAACAAAATTGGGAATACGGTACACAGCAAGTCTATATGGATGTGGAAAAATGCCCATTTGTTATGTCAGGTCTTATGGGAAAAGAATATGATGATATGAGCTTTGAGCAGCGTAAAAGTGCAGCTTTCGAATGGTTTAATAATAATCGAGGTGTATTAGCAGTTGGTCATCAAGCGGAGCCTTATTCATTAAAAGATCCAGATATCTATTCTTTAATGTTTCCTTGGTTATTTCCTTATGGAACAGGAATGTTAAATAGTACACATTTAAAATGGTCAAAACATGTAAAGTGGCTACTGATGTATCATGATAAACGTTTTCAGAAGGATTCTAACTTTCCATTCGCCGTATTCAGTCATCATCTTATGAAACAAACATCTTCAGCAGGTTTTCTACTTACTGAAAAACCAAAGTTTGATGAAATTAGTAAACGGCTTCTAAATCTTAATCCAAAAGTTATTCAACGTATGAGTGATACCTTAAGAACAGAAGGAACATTCAAGCCAATAACATCTGAAGAAAAAGATGCATATCAAGTTATTCGTGATTTAGATTTAGTGGCTGGAAAAGTTGATAGTTCACTTACAGGTAAAAAATATGCTCGAAATGAATTATGGTCCCTGATGATGTCTGAAGGTGCACCAACGTGGTATGTAACTTTAACTCCTTCTGATTTTAATCATCCTCTTTGTTTTTATTGGGCTACTGAAGGCATAAAATATGAATTAGAATTTAACTTAACAAAAGATGCACGAAAGGTACTTGTGCTTGATAATCCTGTAGCAGGTGCTCGTTTTTTTAATTTTATGGTTGAAATGTTTATAAAACATATCTTGGGAGTTGATGGTCCTCCGGGTAGTGGTGTATTCGGAGATGTCTCATATTACTATCACTTGGTTCATAGTCAGCTTTTTTCAGTGTAAAAAAGTCTATAAATATGAAAAATATTTACAGTGTATTTTCAGAAGTAATTTCAATATTTTTACAGACATAATTTCACCGAAATTTTACTCTTAGCTAAAATTATCATGTAAATTTCTTGAATAGGACAAAAGTTGTTGAAAATGCTCGAAAATTTCCACTGAAAGAAAACTAAAAAATTACTGAAAAAAAATTACATACTTTCAGATCAATTAACACTGAAAATAGTTGGCTTAACATCCAGTGTATGCTAATAATGAAGAGCAAGGCCGTAAAACAATTCATACACATGCTATGCTTTGGATCAAGTCAGCAAAGTCACCACAGGAAGTTAAGGAAAGATTAATTGCGAAGGACTCTAAATTTCAAGAAGAACTTATTGCTTATTTAGAATCAGTACATCAAGGTCATCTGATGGATGAAGCTAACTTACCTGAAACTAAAAAAGAAATTGATGAACTTAATAAAACTCCAGGCTTTGAGCATCCTTTACATCGTAATTTCGATCCACCTCCTGAGGAATGTGAAGCTCATGAAGATACAGAGGATAACTGTGATGATTGTAAAGGAATATCAGTTTGGACAAAATATTATCGTAAAACAGTAAATTGGGTATGTGCTCTCTTAAATTATCACAAATGCTATCCTGATTATGATAAAAATGGAAAATTGAAAAAAAGTAAAGATGGTAAAGGATGTCGAGAAAATAAATATAAGCAATGTAAAGCGCATATGCCCAGAGACTTATTTAAAATTACAATCGTAACAGACGATGGATATATACACTTGAAACATGATGAAGAATATATGAATAATATTTCTCCTCCTTTGACTTTTTGTTTTGGGACGAATACAGATGTTACTTCACTCAAATCAGGCACTGCTGTCAAAGCTGTAATTATGTATGTTTCAGAATATATTGTAAAACCAATGTTGAAAACATATGTTATTTTTGATGTTATTAAGTCTATCTTTTCCTCAAATAGTGAGATTTTATCTGGTACATTATCAGATACAGAAAAAGCAAGACGATTATTAGTTAAAATTGTTAATAAATTATCTGCTAAAATGGAAATTGGAGCCCCTTTTATTATGTCATACTTGTTGGGATTTCCTGATCACTATACTAATGCACGCTTCTCTCTTTTTTATTGGGGATCTTATGTTGCAAATGTGCGTTTAGATTTAGATCCTACAAATGCTACTGAAGGAAAAGGAGCTAAGGTTATTTTGAGAAAGGTAAAAGGACGAATTGTAGCACGATCACTAGTTGACGATTATAAGTTTCGCCCTGTTGAGATGGAACACATGACATTATATGATTTTAAACGACGATGTGTTTATTAAAAATATTAAGAAGAAATCGAAAAAGAATAAAGCTGAAGATGATACTGATGAAGAAGAAGACTCTATTGAAACTGACGATGAAGAAATTAATAATAGTGATTCTGAGTCTGAAACATCTGAAGAAGAAGATTCTGATACTGAAACATCTTCAGAAAATATCTCACAAAATAATAATATGTTAAAGCCTGGAATTTATAGATTTCATAAGGATCATGAACTATATAATACACATCATATTAACTATTTACCTGAAGATAAAGCTTTAATTCCAAATTTTTTAGGAGGGCCCTTACCACGTCAAGATGCTGGAGACTATGAATATTACTGTTGTGTTATGCTAGTTTTCTTTAAACCTTGGCGTAAAGGTCATGATATTAAGACTGAAGATCAAGCATGGTCTCAGTGTTTCACAACATATGAATTTACAGATCGACAAAAACAAGTAATGCAGAATTTTCATCTACGTTATGAATGTGCCGACGCTCGTGATGATTATCGTGCTCAATTAAAAAAGAAAAAAATTATTGATCCTGAATGGAATGAGTTAGATGAGTATATAACACATTTAGAATATGCTGAAAACTTACAAGAAATGGAAGGACTTGATTTATCAATTAATGATCTTATCGAGAGTGATTTACTTCAAATAGGTGTTAGTGATAAATATTTAGCACAATTAAAAGATAGTCAATATATTCAATTATTAACAGAGTCTACTCGATGGAATCAAGCAGTGAATAATGCAAATCATAATCTAAATCTCAGTCCTGAATTACTTGCAAGCCATCCTGAAAAAGAAGAAACCTGGAGTCAAGCATTAAATTTAGCTAATGAAGCTTTAAGTGAAAAGCGAAAAGAGATGAAGCAAAGTAATACTGAAAATACCTCATTTACTAAAACTAATAATATAATTCAGAGTTCTAATAAAATCCTTATAACTAAAAAATCAGAATTAGAAGTTTCTAAAAAAACAGAATATCTACAGAAAATTAAAAATGATTTTGAAACTGAAATTATTCAAAGATTTACATTAAATACTGAACAAGAGCGAGCCTTTCGGATTATTGTTAATCATGATACTAATCCTTTTGCTGGCCAACTTTTAATGTATATAGGTGGAATGGGTGGATCAGGAAAGTCACGTGTATTAGAAGCATTAACTTGCTACTTTACTGAAAAAGAAGAACGATATAAATTATTAATTGTTGCACCTACTGGCACTGCAGCTGTTAATGTAGGTGGCTCAACCTATCATTCAGTACTCAAAATTAGTACTTTTTTTGATACAGACCAAATTACTATTGAGCTTCTATCACAGATCAACTCAAATATTTTAGGAGCTAAATATATTTTTATAGATGAAATCTCAATGGTTGGATGTGGTGCCCTCTATAGAATTAGTGTTCGATTAGCAACTGCATTAGGCAAGCCTGATATTCCCTTTGGAGGACTTAACATAATAACTGCTGGTGATTTTGGACAACTACGACCTGTATTTGATCGTTCATTATTCCAAAGTTTTAAAGGTGATAATGAAGGTGACTATACTGAGCAAGAGATGGCTATAGGAAAGGCATTATGGCACCAGTTCACCACTGTTGTAATTCTTCGTTCAACTCAGCGTATTCAAATAACAGGTCCGCGTGATAAAGCTTTACTTACAGCATTAATAAATATGAGATATAAGTCTTGCACTGTAGAGGATATCATCTTTCTGCGATCTTTAGAAGAGAAATCTATTCTAGCTAATCGTTCAATCACACAGCCACAATTCCGTTCAGTTCCTATTATTACCTATAAGAATGTCCATCGTGATGAATTTAATCGTATCGGAGCTCTTCGATTTGCTGCAGAAACTAATCAAAAGTTAGTAGAATTCTTTTCTGAGGATCAACCAATAAGTTTTGAAGATATTAAGACAACGAAAAAGCGCAAAAAAGTTAGACATCGTACAACTGAAATTTCTGATAAATTACAAAAGGCAATTTGGGCACAAACATGCTCTACAACTGGTCGATCACCTGGTAAGCTAAGTTTGTGCATTGGAATGCCTGTAGTAATCCGAAGAAATATTGCAACAGATCTAAGCGTAACAAAAAGTCAACAAGGTCGTGTTCACTCTTGGCATGAAACAATTGGTTCACGAGGACAAAAAATGATAGAAACTTTATTTGTTGAATTAATAGACCCACCCGTTAAGCCAAATATTGAGGGTCTTCCCGAAAATGTTGTTCCTATCACCTGTGAACCTGCTGAAAACATTAAGGTTCTCTTACCTAATGGTACTGAAATGAGTATTAAACGTAAGCAAGCCTATGTTGATTTAAATTTTGCAATCACTATACATACTGCACAAGGAAAAACTTTAGGGATTAATGTTGTACATCTAAAAGAAGTTCATGATCATTTAGGTATTTATACAGCATTATCACGAGGTCGAACAGCAGATGGAACATTGATTCTAGATACTTGGCAAACAACTAAAGTAACTGGCGGTTTCCCAAAATCATCTAACTTACTTAAAGAATTTCGTGAATTAGAAATCTTAAATGATATTAATAATAAAATATATCATGATAAGAATGGCATCTTTTTAACTATTAAAGGAGCTACACGCTATGAGTTAATGGAGATATATCGTAAAAAGTTTAAAAATAATTACTGCACCTAAAGATATACATTTTGCATTATATTGGAAAGGCGATTATACAACTAAGATTGCATATCCTACAGAAAAATGGACAATAGTACCGAAACCTGAAGTAGATCCTGAGACTAAACAGAAAAGGTCTCAGAATAAAAGAAAGAAAAAACAATCAACTACAAAGACTAATGTTAAAAAACAGAAAAATACTTTAATTAATATAGCAAAATTACCTAAACAGCACACTATAGATCATGAACAGTCAAGAGATTTAATAAGAAATCCATGTGGACCCCGTTGGAGGAATAATAGCTGTGCATTTGATTCAGTAATCTTCGTAGTAGCAAATATTGCTAAAGAAAATCTTGTATATTTTCAAACATTTTTTACAAATAGCTCTAATAATAAGTTCTCTCATATTGCAGATGTTGTTCAAGATACAGGTTTCAATATTTCAGAATTAGAAAGAATTCGTACTATAATTCAACAAAGATATACAGAAACTATCCGCCCTGATTATCATCCTGGAGGTGTCGCAGGCGTATTCAGCATCTGGAGAATGATATCATATAATAATCCTATGCAAATTACATCGCAATGCCGATATGTTCAAAGAAACGATTTGAAAGACAAGCCTTACTTTTACTTAGCACATGATGCACAAAGTATACAACAACGCATTAATGAGCATTTTTTAATATCATATCAGTGTGATTGTGGCTGTCGTGAAAATAAAACTTCTGTTATTACATTAAATGAAACTATCGAGTTTCTCATATTTGAGACAGGAAACTCTCCTAATCTTAATTTTGAATATGAGGTAACTGCTGAAACTCATGTTGCTAATTTACGTTATAGACTAAAAGGAATAATTTATTTTATTGAACCAAGAATATCAGGAGGTATAGGTCACTTTATCGCTCGTTATATTGATTCAAATAGATTTATTTGGGTATATGATGGTATTCTCAATGCCATGGCTGTCCGAGACGGAACTTTGACAGAAAATAGAGATTTATCAATATTGAGAGGAGCCCAACACAGCGTCGCAATTTATGGAAAAATTTAAAACTGATATTTTTTATATCTTACTCTGGACCGAATTGCGCGTGCGCAATTCACACCCTATAGATAGAAAAACGTCCGGGGTCGTCAACGACGAGGAGGACGACGGTGATTCAAACCATATCGCGGCCTGATCTGAGGGAGACACATCGTCGTCGCCTAAGCTTTCGTCGCTGTGCTCAGCGATGCTAAGAAGAGAAAGGGTCAGTCACGACACGTGATCGAATACCCTTGACCGACGACACGACGTCGACCGCCAGTTGTAGCTGCTCTCTTTCTACGCGCCTGGGTAGCACCAAACCTGGTGGCCTCGCGGCGTGGGTAGCTCGTTCTGCAGCGCTCAGCGAACACCGTACTAGAACACTCTGTTTGGACGACATGAAATCTTCAAATCTCTGAAGCCTAATGGCCGGAATTGCCGCAGCGTTGCGCCGATTTCTATTTTGCATCACTCCTGCATCATTCACGGCGGGTCTTATTGTCTTTGAGTAGGTTTAATTTTATCTCTGATTGTGGGCTTGCTAATGCTATTGTTGTCAAGCGTATAAAATATACGCAATGGATCTATGCCTCAATTCCTCTTTACTGCAACCCTCCTGATTTCTTCTCTTGTCATTCCTGAGATACCGTAGGACCGGTAAGTTCTCTGCCTTCAGTCGGAAGCAGTCCCCTCTTGTCCTCATGTTGATATCTGTTCATAGCGAAATATCCCCGGTAGGCGGACTAACAGATATACATAAGCCGGCAGATCCATCAACAGCCGTATTAATTTCTCTGATTCTCCCTGCAATGGCGCCAACCAGTGATAACTCTGCGCCACGCTCGCAGAAACCTGTAGGCTCCTCACGCGCTTAATTCCACCGCTCTCCCCAACAAACACGATAATCTCGGGGCCCACTCCGGCCAGTCCTCTGCCTTCTGGAGATCCCAATACAACTAGCGCCGACTGCTGTGTTGTACTAGGCGAGAACGTCTCTCAAGGATACATATCTTGTCCTGAGCACACCGGGCGCCGGAGGCGCACCATCTTTGGGATTACGCTTCCCGGCACGCGCTCCCAGACAGGTCCGTCTCTCGTGCACGTGCAATGTTGTTCCTACGACCTGACTTGCTACGACAGTAAACGATCCTTTTGACTACGAGCAGAAATATACCGAAGCCGCGCCGTACAAGGAGATGGGGGACGGAGGCCGGATTTGGAAGACTTATGTTGAAGAGAGTATCAAGGTAGACACCAATCAAGTCGCTGACTGGACGGATGCACTGGACGTTCTCCTCGTCTTTGTGAGGATTCGATTCTATTGATCTATATATTGCTGACTCCGTGACGGCCACAGGCCGGATTGTTCTCGGCCGTCGTCTCTTCATTTGTATCTCAAACTTATCAGAACCTTCTCCTTGATCACTCGGAGGTCACCTCATATCTCGTGTACGAATCAGTCACTCTCAAACGTGCCGCGGACGAAAACATATCCCTGTCGACCATCCCTCGCTCGGAACTTGCCCCCAACTCTACCTCAGATCCATCACTCTCAGATGTATGCGTCAACGGCCTGTGGTTCACCAGCCTGACACTCAGTCTAACGACTGCTCTCATCGCCGTGTTGACCAAGCAGTGGATCCATCAGTACATGTCGTTCTCTCAGACAGGCGGGCCGCGCGAACGTACGCAGCTTCGCCAGTCCAGAGCGGACAACTTTGAAGCCTGGAATGTACCTGTAATCATCGGACTGCTGCCCGTTATGATGCACGTCGCGTTGGGCGTCTTCTTAGCGAGTCTCATTATTTTCCTGCATACGCTCAGCAATCCAATCATGAGCGCCATCAGCGTAATGGCCTTCATTGCCTTGTGCGCATACGTGGCATCCAATCTCCTCCCGGTATTCAAGGCTTCATGCCCGTATATCACTCCGTTGACTCACTATGCATACCGACTTGTGTATCATATTCGTCACTCCGATTCGAGGACGACATTTCGTCGCCTTTCTGGTGTTGTCGGATCATTCTGGAAGCGATACATTCGCACTCCTGCCCCTGCTTCTACTGTCCCATCTGTGCCTGAAGAGGTCAGGGAAACGACGAATCGAAAGACTTCCTCGTTGTATCCCCCCTCTCTTAGAGAGGCAGAACGACAGATGGTCAGAAATAAGGCATCTATTTTCGAAGCACGAGCTGCTTCATGGCTTCTCACTGGGTCCTCCAACTCTTCCATTCATCGAGTGGTCTTGCAAGCTCTCAGCAATGTGCCCTTGCACACCGTTCCGATGATTAAGGACATTGTCGGGCAAGAAACTCTCCAGAATGCACTAGATACTACTCTGGCAGCACCGGAGTATTCTGATATCCGCCAGCGTGACGCATATGAGCGCCTGATTCGCTCGCGAGTTCGCTTTTCTCCCGGACCTTTGACCAAGGTCATGGTGCCTGAGGCATTCAGCCAAGACAAAGACTTCTTGCCTTTACTCATGGACTGCGATAATTCGGAAGGTGCTGCCCAATTCCTCCGCAGACAGATCTTGTCTTCGGATCTGGATCCCTCCACACCGTTCGATGCTCCCGGTTGGCTTCAGGTGCTAACAATTGCGTTGGAACCAGGCATGGACTGGCTTGATATTGGGTCGGACTCTTCGGAAGTTTGGCGACGGTTTAGCGGCTATTTTCTTCGAGGGCATAGGTGCCCGGAATGTGCACAGCGACGCGGGTCCGTTGGAGAAGTACATTCATTCCGACTGCTGGCCAAGTATACCCTTTATCACAAGGACTTTTATCTCAGTCTTGTTGAGGACCCCGAACTAAGTAAGACCACTCTGGAACAAGTCTCTTTCAGAACGGCTGTCGAACACTTCATGGTCCCCTCCCTTTCCGACTTGATTCGCAGGCTGGTGTATCCTCTATGCTGTAATAGCCCCGAGTACACAGACGTTCCGAATGACATTCGCCTCCGCCTTGCCATGCTGGAATCGGAAGGCATACAGAAAACAAGCTCTTCTTCTGATGTGTCCAATATGTCGACTTTTGCGCAGGTCCTGACCTGTATCCATAGGAGCATTGGTGTTAACGGTTCTCATGGGGCATACATTCACCATCCCACCATTCTACGAGCCACGTTCCTTTCCTTGACCAAGGTCATTAGCCGCACATTCGCATCGGGGCTCTTGTCTTTGCGGGACAGGAAACGACTTCTTCATGCACTGTTCAGAACCGTAATTTTGGACCCTAAACTCCAACCAGGTTATGTTCGGTGGATGACTAGTGAACTCGCCGCATTGACGATTGACACCATGTTCGCGAATCCTCCAGATTTTCTTCAATTCAGTCCCTTCATCGCCGATGCACTTGTATGTAATGTGCGATCTAAGTGTATCGCTCTTCTGCCAGAGCTTTACTTAAAGCTCTGTCGAAGGAACTGGCTGTGCGACCTAGAGTCCACGCGCTTGGGGGAAAACCATTGGGTGATCCACCCGACAACAAAGGGCTCTTATCACTTCGCAACTGCCGCCTTCGTGGAAGGTGTTGCTTTACTGAAGGATGAAGCACTCGATCAGACACTCGAATACATTCGAGAACCTCCGACTGCGTTGACACTTTGTAAACTCTTGATTCTGTCAGATGTTCAATGGAGAACTCAACTTCAGACCCTATCTTCTCTTATCAAGAAGGATCTTTGGATTTCATGCGTCACCGAACTGCGCGGATTTCTCACACGTGAAGACATCAAGACACTTTATGAGAAGCAACTGACGTCTAGTCACCCATATTCGGCCAAACTCACATTGACCTACGACACCTTCGACACGCTGTCTATGGCGCTGTGCCCAATAAACTCTTTTGATCGGGAACCACATGAAGTAACGGTTTGTCTATCACTCTGTCCTAATACTTGTATTTTCATGATGTCTCTACAGGTTCCTCGTCGCGCCCTGCTCTGTTCGCGCCCTGCTTGGCTTCGCAAAGGATATTGGAATGTTCATTCCGGTGCAGTCCCAGCAACTTCTGCGACGACCTCCGAGTTCCAGATTGTTTAGATATGTAGTTACTCGATTCATGTACCATTAAGGAGTTCCATACTCTATCATACTTTGCCTTGTCTCAATACTATCCCAGCCATCGTTCAACGCCTGTTACCTTTGGGAAAGGTTGACTAGCGTTGTAGTTCAGTACAGCCTGAAGGTAAGCCGTGAGAGGTACTAACGCACACGCCCATATTCTCTCTCGGTAGATCAATGAATTATTATTCTGTGATAGCACAACACAAACAGCATCTGATTCGGATCGGAGGCCGCCTCAGCGTCAATCCTTGTAGACAACAAAAACAACAGACTGGAAACACAACAGAGAACAAGCATCCCGATAGCTATTGTCTGAGGAAGGCTTTTAAAACAAGGACTATGGGATTATCAACGAAGAAACACACACTGAGCAGCCCATGGACCAACATCGACACTCACAGAGAGGTCAGTCAACCGGATTGACACAGACCACTGCTGAGGATGAAACAATGAAACGAAGGCTAGAAGAATGACAGAATGAAATGAGGAGAGCGTGGCAGTTGCGGTACAGTCAGTGGGAAGCAGACGAGGCTGTTTGGGAGAGCGCCAGAAAGGCTTGGAGCAGCACATTTTCTGAGGTACTTTCGCTTGTAGAGCCACTCCATGGCTACCAGAGAATGTACTGGATGCTCTGGCATCAGCCTTGGCGAGATATCCGTATCATGTGAGCAGTGTAGCGATCCTTTCTCGAAGCACTTAGCATTGACCACTTACCAGGACTCAGTCGGAGATCTTGGGGGTCCTAAATGCGGCTCTACCGTACCCAAACGAAGAGGAAATGCTTCAGCACGGCGATGGTCATTGGTACTTCTGCACTTACCGAAGAGGCAATGAGAGCTTGAGCGGAGCCCTCAGCCGGTGTTTGTGCGACTGTTGGACAGCAGCACGGAATGCAACGGCAGATCCCACTTGTCCAGAGGCTGCAGAGCCTATTATAACGGCACTGTACACATACTAGATAACGATTTAACAGGCGGCAGGTTCGTCTATGCGTGTCTTCTAGCGCCCCGCGATTCGAAGATGAGCTAGTGCGCCGCATCTTTGACCAGTAAAGGGGTGTGGAAGTTGCGGAGGAGTTTATTTTTGAAGAGACCGTGCTGATGGACGAAGAGCGAAACGACGACGAGGCGACGGCCTCCAACTTCGCGAACAGGGTGCGGGAGTCACGGCGTACTAGAGATGAGCCATCATCGATGCATCATCAGAGAAAGAAGCTTGAAGCTTCTGCCGGGAGGAGTCGGATAGCGTCGTTGGCGCTTCCAACCAGACTGCGGTCTGATCTGAGGGAGACCCACCGAGTTTGAGTTCGTCAATGTCGTCCTCTCGGCTTTCGTCACTGCAAGAAGCGAAAGAGGGTCCTGAGAAAATTCAACAAAAGCGAGACGTGATCGAGGACAACCTTGCAATTTGCAGCTCCACCCGTGGGCTCTCATCGTCGTCGATGAAGACGCTACTTCAGGTTAGTGTTTACCATTCCTCGCATTGCTCAAGTCGACTGACCATTGTTTCCTAGAACTCCATGTGAAGACCGTCAAGTACTTTGCGTCCATCGAGCGCGTTCAAGACGAAGTTGAGCGTACCCAGGCCGCATTGAACGCCAGGGGCATCGTAGAGGCTGTTGGCAGCATGGAGTAACTGCTTCAACGAGATGTAATCTAACTGTATATTATGCAGGAACGTAAAAAGAAAACTAGATCTGCCGTTGTAACTTACGAGTTTCGGTGGTAAGTAGTGGTTGCCTTAGCAATGGCATATCCCATAACGCACTGCAGAATTAAGGACATTCATGATGTTAGATTGTAGAACAATGATGTACTAGAGCGATCAAAAAGGAACGCATCTACGCTGTACGACTTTGATAAAGACAGAACAGAAAAAACACCGTGACTACTGTCATTCACGGTGATGTGCAGTGCAGAAATACACCACAGAAATACACACAACCAACACACAAACACAAAACAAAACAAACACTCGGGACTTCTGAAGTCCCTAATGAACAAGTACAAGGATCCGACCTTATCACTCGTAACGAATTACAACCTTAGTCAAGATCTGGTGACTCAAGGAGGTTCCAAACGGGGGGGTGTGATGTACTTCCTGTACTAGCACAAGTGCAAGTTCGAGGGAGCTAGGGGTTCTTAACTTATGGGATTCCGGGGAAGTGGAAGTTCCCGTGGTCTTAGCCGAATGAGGTGACACTCAAGTACACTGAGTCTCGAGGACTAACCGGTTGACTAATCTCGTGTATTCACTCTTTTAACTCAACTGAGTATAGGGACCAAGATCGCCTTTGGGTACGTAAAGATCCGCGGGGCTTGGGTACACTAAGTTGGTCTAAACTAACCACAGGTGCCTGTCTTCTTATATGAATCCGAAGCAGTTGCAAGCGCGGTGACTTCAAGGGTTCTTAAGTTACCTTGTCCACAGCTCTTGTTTCTGTCGTTTAAACTCCGTCTCGGGACAGAGGGACTTTCACAAGTGCTATTCGCAAAGTTCCCGAGTACTAACTCAAAGATCACCAAGTAAAACTGTTACTGGTTCACGGGGTTCTGATCGGTTGATAAACTTAAACCGGGTGGAAGCAATGGTTTCCGAGTCAAAGATACACTGGTATTTCACTTATGCTGTATACGCGGGTGCAAATTAACTACTGACTACGACGTTGTACAGGCCTTTATATACTACAATCCGGGACTATACGGGTATAAACTACTTACTCTTCGGGCCTATGGGACTATGTTATCGGGTGCACTGTATCCCGGATGACTCATTTCGCCTGCGGATTGCGTGCTTTGGGTGGTATTTGATATAACACCTTGTGCTCGCCGGGCTCAACTGGTAGGATGTTCCTTGTGGAATCCAGCTGGTCCGACTCGTCGTAGTGCTGTTACTGGTCTGGGTACTAACTAAGTACCCTTGTACTTAGGTTCTGGTGAAAGGTCTGATTCGTAGCTTTCAAAGGATACCCAACTTGTCAAGGGTATCTCTGGGAACTACGCCACTATGGTGGTTTTACTGGTTGGTCTAGTCAAGAGTGAGGGACTTGAATTGTTCCCGTTCCTGATTGCTCTGCATGACTCTGCATGGTTCAGAGCCTTATTTAATGCCGGGTCCATGTGGCGTACTGCGCCACTCGGAATTAAATGCAAGCCGGCTTGATTCCGGTGAAGTTTCCTGACTCATACTCAGGGACGATACGGGTCCGTAGAGATCCCGATACGTGGTACGTGAGGGTCCATGGGTACACTTGGTACACATTCTGAACAACTTCTGACTTCTGGACTTGTCTTTGAGGTTTTGTCTAAACACCTTGTTTAAGTACTTATCTTTTATGAAGCGTAATCGAGTCGAACTCGAGGCTCATCGGGTTGTAGTAACATACCCGGGCGCATTGAGTATTTGATATTCAGGTACGTTTT
This sequence comes from Hymenopellis radicata, assembly GCA_015501595.1. Lineage (NCBI taxonomy): Eukaryota > Fungi > Basidiomycota > Agaricomycetes > Agaricales > Physalacriaceae > Hymenopellis > Hymenopellis radicata. Next base: position 111,908 of record JADNRX010000157.1, read on the forward strand.
AAGGTTTCTGTAGAACGTTACGGGAAATGCCGGGTTTCGGTAGTTCGGTCCGTAGGCGCGTATTGGCCACCTAGGAGTCTCTTCGCGTCCTAAGAGAGTCTCCTGTAAGTCTTTAGCGTAGACTTCTAAGTACTTGGTGTCTTGTTTAGACATGTCTTTCGGTCTAGAGGTCGTACAGAATTCGCAAAATGTAGCCTTTCTGCTTCCAAACTGTACTGTGCGTATCACCGTTCCAGGTGCTCTCTAGTGGTTGGTCCACCGCTTATCCACATGGCCCTAGTCGAAGTCTGGATTTCTCCTAGGATGCATCAAGCCGGGCCCTGGCCTCTTCTTGTCGACCGCGCGACTCTAGCACTAGCCTGTTTTCTGCTCTGGTTAGTTCGTTGAGTTGCGCCGTTCGTTGGCCCATCTGTTGAGAGAGTTCTGTGCACAACCCGAAATAGTTCCCTACTAGTTGCTCTAGGCGTACTAGCTGGATGTCCTTGATTTCTGCTTGGGCTTTCAACGACCTATTTTCCTCCTTAAGATCGTCTACTTGCTTGCGAAGCGCTTCGACCTCGACGGATACGACGGAAGTGCTTCCGTGCGCTTCGTGTCCGCACTCTTTTCAGCCTTTCCTCTGGGCTTACGCTGTGCTTGGCTACCAGAGTGTTGCGAAGGACCGGACGGAAGAGGACGTTCTTCCGTGTACTCCGAATCGTCAGAGTCGCTTGGCTCTTCTTCAGACCCAGTGTCTAATAACGCCTTGACTAGGATGAGTACTTAACTGAGTAGTCAAAGTAAGTCAATGCGCACCTCGAGTTCGGGGTGAACTTGTATAATGGCGGTAGCCAAGTACGAATCCAACCAGTGTAGAGGGTCTTCAAACTGGTCTGGTCCTGCTGCATCGTCTTTCAAAATTAGACGGGCCGCGATCGTGAGCAGGCCCGGACATTTGTCTGCTTTCTGCTGTTCAAGGAGGAACAGGGAAGAGCGAGAAGCCCGTTCCGCGTCCTCTTCTCCAAAGACATATTGACAGCAGGGCTTGAGTGGAGCCAACTTGTCGAAATAGACGAGTTGGTCAGAGTTGTCCCACTCCGGGTTCCAAGGTTCTTTGTCAAGTTCGTCCATGGCACATATACCACGGATGACTTGATTCAATACCGAGTCCAGCCAGTACCACTTGGTCGGAAAACGGCTAGGCTCATCCGCGCGGATGGAGGCAGCGGCTAGGTCAGCTGCATCCGCGAGGAATCGTAAAGACTCGTCGTTTCGCGGAGGCCATTCCTTGATAGACTCAGGATGACGGAAGGCCTCCTCGGCCTTCTCCGTCGTAAACACGTAATAGAACTCGGGAGGGATGACCTTGTCCTGCCCCAGATACAACAAGGCACGGTTGATAACGGGGCTAGACGGGGGTTTTAAACTGTTCCTTGGTCCTTTCTGGGCCTGTGACACCGAGCTGGCCATGGTTTCGGCTGTGATGGCGCTTTTTCCGCGGTCTTTGGGTGGTAGCTGGTGATGGGGAAAAGCAAGTTTAAAAACTTCAACATTGCGTAAAACGGGTCACACGCGTTTGCCGAGATGCCGGGTGACCGGTGCCGGACTGTGCCAAGCCTCAATGTACGTATGCGTTTTGGTGGGCAGGGGCTGCCACGCCTCTTACACGTCTGAGTAGCATTGGGCCTTAGTGTTGCCCATTCCTTCTGTAAGGGACTAAAGGGGGTATGACCTTTGGTTTAACAAGTCTTAACTAGTTCTTAACTGAACGTTAGACTTTGTTACAAGGTCAAACCAGTCTTGTACGTGGAAGGTGCTAATGAGGCCTTTCGTGTACTTGTACTAGTACAGTCACGCCGTTGTGATAGAGTCTTAGCTTTAACTGTTAAGAGTCTCTATAACAACGTCTTAAGTATGGATCCACGGATAGATTTATCCGTGTCATAAGCATAGCTTGACGTCCACTAAGCCTTTTGTCATGACCCCTACAAGTCATAGACAGCGTGGATTCTTAGTGAACAGGCACGGTAGCTATACTGCCATGTCTGTATGAGTGTAGACTCTAGCTTCTACAATTTGGGTATAGTTCAACGGTAGCTTATATCTGCTTCCGTGTCCACGCGTAGTCTAAGACTACCGAGGCTTGTTGGTTGACAGACAGTTGCTTGAGCTGTCTGTTATTTTAGGTCTGGCTTACAAGACTTGACTTCTTAACAGGTTATACTAGAGCCTTTGTCAAGTTCTTATCTTCTTACAGTCACTCAACTAGAGGCGCCAATAACACGATACGGATTTTTCTATGTACAACTTTTGAGCTGTGAAGTGTACAAGATATAAGCGACATTTTGTCGCGGCCTATTCTACACGTAGCGTCCAATACTACAGGGCTCTACTGCGTACCCGAACCACTCGCGACTTGATTCTCCAACGCCTCTAACCTTTCTTGCAGATCAGCCACCAGGTACTCCAACTCTTCGATGCGTCCTTGGGTACCCGAGCGCTGCGCAATGCCTTGGACTGGTTCGTCAGAGTCAGGCAAGTCCGTGTCTTGGTCGGACGGGAGACGTTCTTCATCATCCATGCCCAGCGGTTCCTTCGTGCATTTGATCTTGCGTCGAAGACACTCTTCGCAAGAATGCTTGCGCGCCCCCGACTTGGCATACCTGAAGATGCACTTCGTGTTCTTCTTGCTACACGGAATGCAAATTCCGTTGATCCAGCGCTGAACGGCAGTGCTGTTGTTGCCAGTGCTGATCTTGTTGGCTCGCGGCTCGTACTTGCGAGTCTTCTTGGGTTTGGGTGCGGCGTCGGATTCGTCGTCAGACGAGTCAGACGGGCTTGGCCGTGCCCTTTTGGTGCGGGGAATGACGACGGCAACGGTAACTCCCTTGGTGGCGGCCTTGGGAGCAGCCTTGGGTGCAGCCTCGGCTTTACCCTTGCCTTTCGAGGGAGGCGACGGAGTAGACTCGTCTTCCGTGTCGTCTTGAGCTGGCGGCGAATACTCCTTTTCATCAGACTGTTCGTCGTCGCTCTGTTGAAGGTTCTTTTAAGTCAAATTTGACCTGAAAGCAAGACGTGTACTTACGTCTAGAGGTGCCGCTTCTACATGCAACACCTGAAGTGTTTCCAGGAACACTTGGTCCAACGCTTCAAACTTTGCTTCAACAGTATGCGCCGCTTTAAGGGCGGTGCGGGCTGCTGAGCATCGGTCTCTGAAGTGTTTGAGGAACCTTCGGCAGTGGTCATCTGTCCACTCGCCAGGTCGCTGTTCCAATGGTAAGAGCGCCAAGTGATTCGCAGATCGACGGATCTCCTCTGCTTGGCCTTCCGTGAGCAAGTATTGACAACACGGGTACTCATCTGCCAAGTTGTTGAAGTACTTGCCCATCTGAGTTTCGAAGTAGTCTTCGGGCTCGGGCGAGGCTTCCGGCTCAGGCGTGGGCTCGCCGTCTTCTGTGGGGGATGGAGGGCGCTCGTCGGACTCTGCTTCGTCGTTCATGAAGCCCTGCACGGTCTCGAAGAAGACCGCATCCACCCAATGCAGCAGACTAAAGTGGTCGTCTTCGTCTTCGGGGCGGCGCTGCAGTCTCTGCACAACTGCGCGAACAACGCCCATGTCACGCCCGCCACTCTGACCATTCAACGCTTCGAAGATCAGGTTGGGGCTCTTAGCCAGCATGAAGGCAACTGGCTGATCGAGCGGGAAGTTGTATTTGGCGGGAATGTCGGCGTTGCCGATGTAGAGGAAGGCGGGCTCATCGTTGGCGGACATAGCGAGTATTTGGGGGGTGGACATAAGAGAACAAACGGTTCCATCCGTTGTGCTCTTTATAAATCATTTCTGGTCCACTTCTCAGCTATTTCCGGGCTGTGGGCACTTCTTCCCTAGCAACGGAACTTAAAATTCTTCCTAGCTTAACAACGGAGGATCTGCTCCAGCTTCCTTGTTACTTGAGCCCAGAACTCTGGTTCTGAGTGAATTCTGGTGCACGGATGGGTATATTTCTTGCATTCCGTGCCCAACTTGAATCCTGATTTTGAAAATTGACTGGTTTTGAGAGGAATACTACTGTACCCTCTCCTTTCTTTTTCTTTACATGGCGTCCGCGCCATCTATGTTACTTTTCTAACTTTTGTTACAATGTAGAAACCTTCTATGTCAACATGTAAGACTATCTGCTACTTGAGATTTTAAGTAGCCTTCTCCATGCAACTTAGACATGTTCTTGTAAGTTAGACGCTTTCTGGTTGTCTGTATTTAAGGTCTGCGACTTGCGTGACTTAGAATCCATAAGGCACTTTTGGCAATCTTGTCATAGACTTTACTGACACTGCCTCTTATCGCATTAAGTCTGTTATGGAATTTCGTTCCCAAGTCAATTGGGTCCCTTCGTGAATAGAAAGGTAAGACACGGAAGCCCGCGATCTTTCGTCTAAGAGGACACCGTTCAAGTCACATAGTACATAGTTCCCAGCAGTAGTCCTTGTAACTACCACATAAGGTCCCATAAACCGTTCCTTGAACTTTGAGTTGAGTTCATCTTCTATGCGAGTATTCCTGACTAGTACCATTTCCCCAGTCTTGAATACCCAGTTTGGCATTGTGTTCTTGAACTGTTCCATGAACCGTTCTGCAGCCTTCTTCTTAGCTGCTGTTACTCTTTCTTCATGGCTGCTACATCTTGGGCGTGTTTAGCTATAAGTCTAGCCCTGTAAGCCACTAAATCTGAGTGTGATATTATCTTGTCTGGCGAATCAACAAGCCAAGTCACCTCCATGTAGTCCAACGGAAGGATCGGTTCGCTTCCCGTCACCGCATAGAAGGGTGAACAACCAAGTCCACGTTTGACTGTAATCCTCTCTGCCCATAGGACTTCATATAAGTAGGCAGGCCACATGCTTGGGTCACCCTTACACACTTTAAAGAGTGATTGTCTTATATCCCAGTGACCACGTTCTACTTTTCCATTGGCTTGTTTGTTGTAGGCTGTAATGAGAATGCCTTTAATGCCATACTTTTCTTCTACGTATCGCATTGCTTTCTTAATAGATGGACCGTTATCTGTAACGATTTCTCTAATACAACCCCATCTTGATAGAACTTCTTCAAATAGCCAGTCTCCTAAGGTTTCAGCTGTTTCTTCTTTAAGTGCTCGGGCTTCAGGCCAACCTGATAAACCACATCGAGCTACTGTTACTGCGTTGTAACCGGAATACTTATCGTCTTCCGCAGCTAATCCTTTCTTAGAAGTCTTGCCATCTTTGTTTGGTGAGCCCGTCGACTTAGGCATCGGAAGGTATCTACATAGGCTTTCTCAAAGATCCCTGGAGTTGAGGTGATCCTTGGTTCCATATGTATATTCTTCTTTTGCCTCTTCTGACAGAGAACACAGGTCTTGATATACCAATTGATATCGATTTCTGAAGCGGGCCACCAGAATCTTGACCGAATCAAATGTCTAACTGAATACTGTCCCTTATGACCGTTCTTATCATGTATGACCTTGCAGACAGCCATTCGTTCTGGTTTTTGTAACACTCGCTTGTGTTCTCCTTTCTTGTCTGTTTTGTAAAGCCTTTCATTTCTAACGAAGAAATCTTTCTCTGCCCACTCTTGCATCTTGTCGAGTAGGAACGGATCCAAGTCCTCGTCTTCCGTGTGCGGTTTGTTTTCTAAGTAGGGTTGTACGTATGGCAACATGACTTCCCAAGTCTTCTCTCTTTCCGACCGTCCTTGGTCTGGGAAGTTAGGAATGTCTACCCACTTCTCAATGTCTTCTACCGCTACTGAGGTTGCTTGTAAGATTTCGTCGTTCATTGACCACGGATGGGTTTCCGAGCTTTCCGTTTTACTGGGAAGCACGCCTTGTAGGAATCCCGTTCGTGTATCAATGTTATTTCTGAATTTCTCAAAGTCTAGAGGCCGATCTGCTTGTGGCAGCTTCGGGTCCTCTTCGTACTCCAGTTCTAAAGTATCATCAGGTTCATCGTAGACTATTATTGGATCCTTTTCTGAAGGAGGTCTTCTACTCAAACCGTCGGGTCCATGAACCTTTCCGGGTACATGTACCAACGTGAATGATACATTAAAATGTCTTCTGCCCATCTTTGTAGATTGGCATTTGTTAGGGAGTCTATGTTAGATAGCATACCCTTGATGTACTTTGCGTCTACTTCTATACGAAGCTTTCTACACCCTAAGAGATAGTACCTACAGTGATAACGCTCGATGTAAGCCAAATAGTTCTCTTTTGCTTGAGAGTATCTTGCTTGTGTATCGTTTAGAGTAATAGACATGAACTTGGCGAAGTTCGTTTTCTTTTCATCTTCAGGATCCTTCTGTGATAGATAGAACCCAATAGCCTGGTAGGATGTATCAACTGATAATGTTATACTGTACACTTTCATTCAATTCGTCGGGCCATGTGACCTGTGACCGGTCCGACGAAATTATGGTTTCGATGAATTACCATATATGGTAATTCCCGCCGCGGCGGAGCTGCGTCGGGAGGCTGGCGGGGCCCCGCCGACGATTTTTTTGGGAGTTTCGCTGTGACCGCTGTGACTTTTCGTCGATTTCGGATCGCCTGTGACCCGTGACCGACGAATTGAATTAAAGTCTACAGTAGGTGAGTCCCAATCGTAACGGAGTGGCTTTAACATTGGACAGTTTGTGATAGCATCTTTCAAGGCCTGCATTGAAGCCTTTTCTTTTGGTCCCCACGGAAGGGTATCGCGCCTTTATTTAGTCTATTCATGGCATATGCTTTAACTGCATAGTCTTTTATGAAGGCACGGAAGATTCCCGTGGTTCCGAGGAAGGACTTGACATGAGTTAAGTTTTCACAGTCCGGCCAGTCCTGAATAACCTTAACGCGGTCAGCGGCAGGCTTCCGTCCCGCGTACGAACATACATGTCCCACTACTACTATCTCGTCTGCGCAGATAATAGCTTTGAGACCAGAGAATGTGCCACCGGCGTATTTCATACGTTGAATGATTCTATTCATATTGTTAAGGTGTTCCCAAATGAATCGTCTGACTTTAGGATTCTCCGGAAGGACTTCCGGGTTTCCGTCCTTGTCCTCGTAACGAGTACTGGGCCCTTTGACTGGTACATCATCAATGTAAGGTCTGGTATACGCAGGTATCTCATCTCTGAGAATGTACGTTACATCTTCATGAAAGATGGGTACTGAATTTGTCCATCCCATGGGTAAGGTTCTAAGTCTTAAGGCTCCATAGGGTTGGAGAACGTAGTCATATCTCGTGAAGAGATTGCTAACAGTCGTTCATCATACCCTACATACAAGTCTAAAGTTCCTCCACAGGCTAAGCCAGCGAAAGCTTCTGCCAACTCTTCCGTTGCGAGGTAAACCTGAGTGCGCAATAGTTACTGCGTTCAAAGGTTCTAAACTATGTACTAGCCTTAACTTCTTACTATCTTTCTTAAGTACAAAAACCATCTTGATCTGTATGAAGAGTTGGATGGTTCATATACTCCGTATCTATCTTGTTCTTAATAATCTTACAGAC
>JADNRX010000158.1:0-119130 GCA_015501595.1 Hymenopellis radicata
TGCGGGAATGTTATACGTTTTGGCTGCATAAGCGAGAGCCTGTGCGTGATTCCCTGAGCTATGCGTAACGACACCGCGGCGGCGCACTTCGTCCTCTCCCAAGTGCTGGATAAGGCGGATCAAGGCATGGAATGCGCCACGAGCCTTGAACGCGCCAATCTTCTGGTAGTTTTCGCATTTAAAAAACAGACGGATGTTTGGTGAAGCGGCGTTCGGGGCCTGGGGAGTGGATGCAAGCGATCCAGAGTCTGGCAGGTTAGAACAGTGTTCTGTGGACATTTGCTTGGATGAGCTCGTACGCAGATTGCACAGATTCTCGAGTCAGTGGGAGGCAGAGGGAAAGATCGGCCATGGGAAGCCGCCGGCAAATACCGGCATTTGGTATTCTTCCAATGACAAGCCTGAAGGATGCGCTCGTGTCAACGAGCAAGAAAAACATAAACTGATTGAAGTGACCAGTGAGTCTATGTGAGTATCATCGAACGACAAAGATTCGCATGTGAAAATTCCGATGTACGCGCTTCACTCAAGGCCGCTGGACCATTGGTGTCACCTTCGTGGCGGTTGTCCATGAAATCCATTGATTGCTAGAGGAGTTTGAGACCAGCACAAATCATAGAATGACATACACTCAATATCCATGGAAGAATCATCTTCGTGCTCTGAAGAGTGGTCACCGGGCGGTGTGCAGAACACGACCACCAGTGCTTGATGCGTCTTCACCACTTTCGGCACGGCGCTGGCGTTTCCGCAATGGCTCTGAAGTGCGAAGAAGTCCATTTAATGTGTGTTCCACTTGGTCCTGTTGGGTCCTGTGTATACGTAGACGAACTGGCGGCACTCTTGACGCGTGAATCTAATGTTGCTCGCGAGTTCGCTGTCCCGTACTTCTCCGCGTGTTGTCGAAGGATATCCTTCCTGCTATATTCTCGCCCGTCAGGTGAATACTGCAGGCATTGAAGGCAACGGCACTGGAAAGGCATGTGTGATCAGAAGGAGTTTTGAACACCCTATTGGCGTAAGTAGATAGCGGTACTTAAATGAATTTATTAGTCACGTAGAGTACAGGCTTGCGATGTCTATACGACGGAACGACGAGTAGAGGGCACAGAGAGTCTCGGAAAAACAACGGTAATGAATGAAGTAATTCGCGGTGAGTCGAGAAAACCAGAGTTATCAATAAAAGCTTGCCTCTAAATTCCGATTGTCTCCGCGCTGTCAACGAGCTTCATAACTCCGCCGTATAGTCCGCGGTCGGCGCAAGAAGTCCAGACGCCGTCGTCGTTGCGGAGTGTCAGAGCGATGCTTTGAATGTGGTATGAGCGCAAGTTCCTATTCGGGCAAACCCGAGTGATCGAGCGCACTTGTGCTTGTACTCTCACCACGCCGACCTCGTTTCTGGCGTCAAATAAATCCACACTTTCTCTCGACCTGCTTGCGCCTCTCTTCGCTCGGAATCCGCGACTTGACCGAAATCATTGGCACCGGAATGTCCAGATCAGTCTAATTCTGAACAATCTCGGCCTCGTTGGGAGCAGAGGGACTTGTCACTGGGCTTAAGGCCTTATCCGCCACTGGGAGGCCATCATACACGATAGAATAGGTCCGTGCCAAGTAATTGATGATGATGAATTGAAAGTTGAGTCACCATTCACGGATGACAGGTCAGTCTTACCGGAGACGCGTCCAGCTAGGACTTGTCGACGCGTATCGTTCTCCTCCGTTATTGCAGCCCGCAACCCTCCGCAACCCCGTTCAAGTTGGAGACTTGGAGTTTGAATACCCCCCTTCGTCGATTAGGCGAATCCCAGCTGGGAGCTTGTGCGAGACGGGCCATGGACTGCCCCACGATGGCCATCAGTTTCGGACCCTGCGATGACGCAAAATAAACTGGAATTGAGGACTCATGAGGAGGACGTCCGACTACATGGTTCCACGGGCTCGACATCGATCTATATCCCGACTTCGGGATATGAGTAAAGAGATCCCGACGACCGCCGCTCGCCGCACCAACTTTTGCTTCCTTATTGCTTCTCCGCCATAACCACACGCAGGCTGTACTCAGATAAGGGGGCGGTAGATGTGTGGAATGATATAGACTGAGTTCAATGCTACTCTATTCACAACTGACAGTGGCCGAATTCAAAAGCTCTGAACCTGCTTTTGGATTCAGCGTTCATCTGTGGAAGCCCGCCATTTTCGAAATTATCTGTCAGTCTGTCAATGCTCACAAATGCGCAGCGGAAGGAACCACTACTAGTCTATCAGCTGCTGGACTCGGAGGCTTCATAATGTCTGTATGGGCGGCTCTCACATAACTGAACCGCCGAGTCGGCCTGCCAGTCCCCGAAGCAGCATTCTGTCTTCTACAAGAACTATCGCGGTCTTCTGAGGCTATGGAACGATCGGCAAGCTTATTGTCGAGGTCAGTGTTCTGGTTTTCGTGTTCGAACATTTTCTGACGATGCCATCGACACTGTAGGCGCTGTCTGCAGCTGGCGCAGTCGTACTTGTCTTATCTCGTGATGCTTCAAAGCTCTCATCAGGTGTTCCTTCAACCGCCAGAGCTTTCTCGGTTGACTATGCAGACGAGGTCAACCTTGGCGGGCGCATAGCGGGCTCCTCAAGGAGTATTCTATCGACATTGTAGTATCTACATTGACGCCCACCGCTCTGTCCGATGTAGAAGTCGCAGTAGCTCCCGCAGCCAGGAAAGCAGGCGCAAAACTGTTTGTTCCCAGCGAGTACGGAATATCGACCGAGGGTCATACCGGAGACAGCTTGTTAGCCGCCAAAAATGCTCATGCAGGTTGGTCGCAACAGATTTAAATTGATTGAAATACTCATCTACGTTATTCTGTAAAGCCCTCGGCCCCCGGCTCGACATCGACAAATTATTAGCCTGTCAGTACTATATCCCGACTTCGGTATATGAGTAAAGAGATCTACAGTTTGCTAATCTTGTGTTGGTCACTGGTGTCAGTGGTGACTTTAAAAAGCTACTTCAGGATCCATTCTTCGTACTACAACGACGCCTTGATATCTCCCACTTTTACTACTATCATGCCCTCCGAGTCACGAACCATTGCGCTGTTTGGCTATGGTGCAATCGGCAAGCCTATCGCTGAGGTATAGCTAGAACCCACTGTTTAAACATATCACGACGTTCTGACGATATTTCAGGCATTGGCGAAAGCTGGAGCTACTGTTGTCATCTTCTCTCGTGATCCTTCAAAGCTCTCAGCTGTGCCACCGAACGCCAAACTGGCCTCGGTCGACTACAATGACGAAACAAAGCTTGCTGCGCTTCTCAAGGAGAATTCTGTCGATGTTGTGGTGTCCACGTTGACAACAGCTGTGGTAGTCACGGATGTGCAAGTGGCGGTGGCGCGCGCAGCGAAGGAGGCCGGTGTGAAGCTGTTCCTTCCCAGCGAGTTTGGGTCGCCAACTGTGGGCCACAAGGAGAACGCGTATTTCGCGGCCCAGAATGCCATTGCAGGTTGGGGTGACTACATTTGAGACATGGGCATGACTGACCAAGCCGTACAGAGCGTATCCGGGAACTTCTCCCAACGACTATCATATGTGTGAGTTCTTATCCGATTAAACGAAGAGTCTTGACTGATGCGTCACTGCACAGACCGGACTCATCACGGAGTTTCTTCCCGGAATCGTCTCCAACCCGGCCAAACCTGGAGAATTCCTCATTGCCGGTAATGGCGACGCGAGATTCTCCCTCACGTCTACATCTGACATTGCCGGTCCGTGCGCCAGTCGTTCGTGACCTCTATTGTTAATACCTAATGTACGCAGGTTATGTCGCGCATATCCTTACTGCTCTCTCACTATCGGATCTGGAGAACTCTGTCCTTCTTCTCGAAGGTCAATCGATGAGCTTCAACGAGGCGGCGGCTTTATACAACAAGAAGCCCACTTATATTTCTGTGGAATCTTTGGAGCCGCCGATGGTGAAAGCCTTGATCGGCGTTGTCGATGCAGGCTGGGTAAGGACCGGGTTTGACATCACGAATCCCGACGCACCAGCTGAGGTTGTGGAAGCGAGGTCAGGAAGATCCAACGCGCTTTGGCCAGGGCATGTATGGAAACAGCTCAAGGACGTTGTTCCTTCTCTCTCTGAGGCTTCGCCCGAATGGATTTTCCAATGACTCGTCCTATCCTCGTTCCTTCTCTTTCCTTCCGGGCTCTTTTTACTTTGTTCTAGTTACCGCTTTTTGACTTTTTGGGACTCTTAAAGTTCCTGCCTCGGTTACGGTAGGTAGCCCGCTGCGTAGGGTACAAATCTATCTTCTTTTGCCACTTTTGGCGTTCGTCCTGAGTGGCCCCGGTCCGGAGGACATCCGGTCATGAAGTACGCTGAGCCACAGTGAATCTTGAAGTCCGTTATTGAGACAACTCTCCCTACCAGTCCTCGAACCTCTCGTTAGTCAACTAAGTAACCTTAGGCTCACAATGCACACTAAGTAGCTTCGAAGCCTATTTCTGCAAAGCCTTACAGTCTCTAGATCGAAGAACTGGAAAGCAAAGACGCGTCATAAATTTCATAAAAGCAGAAGAAAACAAACACTATTTATGAGCTTGAATCGACGCGTCTTGTGTGCAGATGAAGGTTGAGAGTAAGGACGTTCTGGCAACGACCGGTATCTGGGCGATTCGGTAATCCCAAGGTAATCCAATCACCTTGACCTTTTGCTGTTCTCCTACCCTTCCTCCGCCCATGGACGCTCACAGACTATACATAGACAAAGATGCGTTAGACGTGCGTATGTGTAAAGAGGAAGCTCAACGCTCGCCCACATACAATGAGCTGTAGCCAACTCCCAGCCTCATTTGCTTGAGATTGCCCGCCGGTCGTCCTTCTCGAAATACTTGTAGACCACTCCGATTACACTGGCCAGCTGTGTCGCTGTTGTGAACAAAATCAAAGGGCCCTATATGACAGTCAGACAGAACACCAAGTGAATGAGGTTAATCGCTCACATAGCCTCCCAGTCCGTAGGCGAATTCGGATTTACCAGTTCCTGCCCATGGGTGAAGGAGCGCTTCAGAAATTGGCGCAGCCAGCACGTTCCCGACGCCACGTCCACTAACGAACAGCGCCATGGCCGTCGCTGCATCATCGCCTGCAACTATCGAAGCAAACTTTGGCCACAGAGATGCCCAACTTGTACTAAACAGTCCGAAGAACACGGAGAAGACCGCGATCGTAGCCAAAGACGAAGAGAGTCCCCATAACACCACAACGGATATGGTCGAACCGATAGCGCACAGAGAGATCGTGATGCGCAAGTCGGATCGGTCTGAAAGGTGGCCGACCATGATCTGACCGATTGCGGAGCTCGCTAAAAGACTGTGAGATGCCAAGGAGTACTTTAATAGAATTGAAGTCCCACCGTTCAGTAGTGCAAGACCTAACGTGCCAGCACTCTCGACCCCCAAGTCCGTCGCGAAGGCTGTGTAAAAAGAGGCTTAGTCGACTGGTTTATCGAGGGAGAAAGTAGATCCGGCTCGCACAAGGAATATACAACGTTGGAATGAAGTTGCCCAATCCTTGAATTAGATTAGCAGAGCACAATATCCAGAAGACGCGCCGTCCGAGAAATTGCATGTTCATAGGTTTGGGCTTGACAACGCTTGAAACGGGCAAGCGTGCCTTAAGAAGAAAATGGCAGGCCCGACCACCGCCGCCAGAATTCCCGCCTATTCAAGGACCGTGAATGATAGAGGAGCAACACATATCAGGTGCACACTTACCATTACCAGTAAGGCTGTCTTGCGGCCGTGCTTGTCGAGAAGAACCTGTATAACGTATGGAAAGACAGCACCTCCGATACCTGAGATGGACACCGTTAGATAAAAATATCCCGCTAGGAAGTTCGAACACTGTACTCGCGCCGGAAAAGATAACCCCATTGGCCTGAAATACTGGTAAGAACGCCATCTGACAAGGTCGATAGCGCAACTAACGAAACCTTTTCTCTCTGAGAACCATTCGAACATGTAAGTCAAGACCGGCCAATATAGCACACCTAAAGAAGAGAAATTTCGTAACGAGGTCATCTGCGAAACTCAGTTGGAGACCTACTAGCACCCGTTGAATACAGAACACCCTGAGTAAGCACTAATTGCCACGGCGTCTTTGCATAGGCGGCAATAACAAGTCCAGCGATAGAAGTAACGAAACCGCCCCAGATCATTTTGCGCTTGATAGCAGGGTACCGTCGGAGAATGGGCAGCAGTACCAAAGACGACAGATACAAGATTCCACCAGAAATGGAACCGGTGAGCGCGAGGACAGTTCGGGAGGACTCTGGAAACTCCGTCGTGGTGTAGTAATTGAGAAAAACACCATAAGAGAATGGATAGGACCAGAGGAGCAAGTCCATCGACCATGCACTGGCGAGGTAGGCCCACGCGTGAAAGCCTCGATCCTGTGATCAGGGCGAGTCAGCTGAGTATGCCACCGGCATTATTCTCGAGCAACACAGACCACTGGGGAAGGGAGACCGCATTCAATGGTACAAGTGCACCTTCGTCGGGCGCGGCGAGTCCATCTGGCGACCTACGATAATCTCCATGAGAGACCTATAACACAAAACGATAACTAATAACTTACAGTTCAAGCGTTGCAGTACTAGACGGTCGTCGTTGGGAACGTCGATCTGCTAGTTCGATTTCTCCAGCTCCCTCCATGGCGGATGAAAGGCAAGCAAGCCTTAGTCCGGGTAATGTCGTCTGCTATCTGGAGAAGATTTCGCTCCGATAACCGAAACATACGGCCCCATACGGTAGTGCAGGGATATCGATGACCAACTGAACGAAGTGACAATTTCAAAGGTTGCAACGACGTCCTCTGCTCCCGACGACTCATCAGCACTTGTGTCTGGTATACGGAAGAAAGAATTGGCCACGTAGCTGTAATACAAGTGATAGATTAGGAGTGTCTACGATAGCAATGCACATGACAACAATACAGCTATTTGTTACATACAAAAGACCCACTATTAGTACGACAGCACAAGAACAACAAGAAAGCAAACGAGTGTTATGAGTATACAAAACCAAGGAATGTCACAAAAAAGACCTAATCCTCGAACATATGACGCGGAGATCCAACCTACAAACACGACATGGATCAGAACGAAGCACTGAAAAAGTCAACAACACTCTCACCTTATACATATACGACTGCCACGTCTCCTGCAGTCCTTGATCCTCCGCCGCAATACCTCGCATCGCGCCTTCGGGCGTATAATGTTGCTGCTGCGATATCGCAGGATGCAAACCATAGTGCGACGGCCTCTCCGGCGCATACTGTAGGTCCGGAACCGGCGCGAACCGTCGTCTGGTCCTGCCAGTAGTTGTACGACGTAGAAGAAGACGAACTAGTGGTAGGAGATATCGTCTCCGGCGGGGGATACGTCCGATGTCTGTCGTACTGATCAGCCGGGACCGCGTACATTTCATGCTGAGGTTGCGGAGGAGGTCGAGGAGGACGTGGTAGAGGCGCTTGAGGATACGGCGCGTAACCTTGGTTACCGATATGAGTGTGTGAGGATTTATGGTGTAAGGAGTGATGTGAGTGTGATTGAGGGTGGTTTGGAGGTGGAGGCGCGGGTACAGGAACACCACGAGGGTGCGAAGATTGTGGCGGCGGATGACGGTGACCATTGACCTTCCCATTCATCGCAGCAGGATACGCTTCCTGGTTCTGATGTGGACGATCCACATATTGGTAATGTAGTGGCTGAGGGGGCCGCTGAGTATGTTGTTGTTCCGCGAAGCGCTGTTGTTCCTCAAAGCGTTGCTGCTCCTCAAGTCGCTGTTGCTCTTGCAGACGCTGTAGCTCCAAATGTTTCTGTTCAGCTAACTGCCGTTGTTCAGCCTCCCGTCGTTCTTCAATCTGTCGTTGTTCCAGAAGGCGTCGCTCCGCCTCTCGCCTCTGCTCCTCTTGAATCTGCAACTGATACTGCTCCTCTTGAACGCGTCTCTGTTCCTGTTCGTATATCTCCTGTTCCCTCTGGCGCTGCATCTGAATCTGAGAATTATCCCCGTGAGCGTTGTAGCGCTGATGGTGGGCTGTAAGTGGTTCTCGACCCATAAGAGTCTGCGTGAACGCAGCGGTGTCCGAGTTGTAGGCATTCTCAATTTGAGCGCGGATATGGGTATCGAAGCCATTCAATTCGTTGACAAGACTGGGATGGACGCCAGTGAACGAAGGATTATCGGTGAAAGTTTGAGGAGGAGAGTCGGAAGGTGCACGGGAACCCGGTAATGAGTTTGGTGGCGAGCGAATAGTCGGCGTTTTTGGCGGGTTCTTCGTAGTCAGAATGTGAGTCCTGCCGCTAAATATATGCATTTCATCATCATCATCCTTCACTGCACTGGGCCTGAAGATGTCGTTGGCCACCGCTGGTGGGATTCCATTACGAGTGTCAAAGTACACCTTTTGCGCCTTGGCTTGTAAGCGTCTGACAATTGGCTATGGGGATGGTCAGATGTAATTCATTTATCAAACGTACATGAACGCCACTTACAAGAAACTTGACAGCTCGACCGCCATATGACGCGGCCGTTTCGAACAAATCACAGGCTGCTTTGAGTTCCAGAAGTGCGGCAGGAGCTACTTTGCATTGAGAACCGTGGGTTACGACTGAGGCAATCATCACCTGTTCATATTTTTGTTAATCAGTCAGGACAGGACGAAGTTGCGACGAAGCTTACGGCAGAAGAGAATGCATGTGTCCAAAGAACCCAGAAACGGGCGATCTGTGCCGGAAACCGTGAAAACTGTTCTCTGACGGATGCCAACAAGTCGCACGCGCTGCGGTATCCGGCCAGAAATGATGGGGCGTATTGGCTCTTTATGGGATCAGTCGGATTGCTGGCAATGGCATGGACGAAAAAGCATCGATGAATGTATAACAACGCTGTTCGTAGACGGGCGTCGGTTATGATTATGCACATACTAACAATAGGATACCACTCACTCAGTTCACGATAGTTGGTGGGCATGAAATGGCTCATAGTTTGCTTTAAACCGGCACCATCCGGTGGCGGTCCTTGTGCGTATTTCGGAAGTTCCATGTCTCGAACCTTACGGTCAAGTTCTAGTATGATCGAGTACTTGGGAGCCCGCGATGTCAAGGTGCCTTGGACAACCGCAGCTACGCATTCCGCACCAAAGCGAGCTTTCCAGAATGGGACTAGAAAAGAGGTAAGGTACTTAACGAACAAGAGATACTGTTATCCTCACAACTGGGCTGCGGGGTGCCGTCTTCAGCAAGAGTCTGATCGGGATCATAGGGAAGCTCGCAGTCCACAAACGGTAGGGAAAACGTCGCTAATCGGCCAGTGGCGAGGCTCTACATAGCCCGAAATCAGTCATTAAGGTAGCGCGGAGATCAAATATGTCGTATACCTGCCAACCATCAGTAATGAACAACTCCCAAAACAAAGCGCGGCGTTTCTGCACCTCGGCCGGTGTAAGTTGCCAGCGCGCGCAATCACGGTCTGTTTTATTCGGTTAGAGATCGGAGTGAAAAAAACGGGAAAGACCTACGGAGGCCAACCTAGAATTGAGAGGAAGTGAGCTAGTTAGATGTGACAGGTGCGAGGTAACATACACTTTGAGCCAATTTTGTCGCCATTCCCATGAGGGTCCATGTGGCCTCGATGCTGTTCTCGCCACTCTTCAGACCCTCATAAATACCCATTAGAGCAAGTGTTTGTACTGTTGCAACAGATGGAGGACGATCCATCAGAGGTTCCAAAGATAGCGCAGCCTTCGTGAGATCGGCATACTTGTCAGAGAGTGGGTTATCTGGAGCTGGGGGAAGCGACATGTCCGTAAGAGCTCCAAAACAGAACAAGATGAAGAGCAAGGCTAGCTCATGAGGTCCACCCTTTGGATTCGAAGAAGAAGCGACAACCCCGGTTGGATGAAGATGCATTTCGGATGGCGAGCGCGTGACGTGCTTCTTGGCGTTGTTCTCATACCACAGCGGGAGTAGTTCTTCGAACAGCTGCCGTTGAGTGACAGCGCCAAAGAACCAAGGCGCCGTTTCCAGATACAAACTGCAGAGGCGGTAGGCCTCGTCCCACTCCGGAAGCTGATGTTCAACAAGGTAATGAAAATCAACGTCGGAGGGACGCTTGAAAAAGGGAACGCTGATGTTAGTTGTGCGAACGGCGGAGACTGCGCTCCCCAATGAGCAGACGGTGGCGCCATCTGCTGCATGTCACGGCCTGTCGCTGGGCTAGGTTCCGGTGTCGATGCTTCGCCCTGTAGCGCCATTGTAAGACCATCCTGAGAAATATGCATTTGCACCTACGATAAGAAGACTCTGCGGGTAAAGCAGAGTACATTAGCGACGTGAACAGGTAAGGAACGGCCTATTTACCTCCGATCCTGCTGACCGCCCGTAGAAGGTCGCCGCACCGTCGTCACGTATGGCCAGCGTGCCAAAAGCATCAATGTACTGCTCGTCAACTTCCTCGTCGGCTTGCTGAGGTACGCCTTCTGAATCTTGTATAGCGGCATGAAGCTCTATACTAGATTTGATTTTGAGCAGTTCTCGGTCCAACAATGGGTGTGGTTCGCTCGTGACTGTGGATTGCAGTATGGATAACGCGTCTTCAAGCTGGCGGATGCGGTCGCTCATGTGCGCGATCTTTTGATGTAACTTTTCCGTGTCCGCGAGCACAAATCTTTACAGTGTGTCAATAGTCGTTAGACAGAGACTAATGATGCATACCTCGTCCCCTGCCGGTAATGAGACTTCCATTGGGACATATTGCTGAACATCCGCGACGTTTACAACTGGGAATGGGTTTATTCTTCCTGCCGCCAGATTAAGCCAAGCATACACACCTTGAACATGGCACTGTCTTGTCGCACTTGAGCTTCAACCTGGCGGTGCAAGTCGGTTAGCCCAGTGGAATACAGAACCCTAACCCCAACTTTCCTTCTACATTCAGCACAAGACAATGAGCCTGGAATACTGTTTTCAGCGCACAGTTGGCATCGTCGGAGGGATAACATACCCCGCAAGCGTTTGGATTCCTTGTCTTGAGCCCGCTGTGAGGTGTTGTCCTTCCGGGATGACTGGGGCATCAGTCGTGGTCGTCGTCAAGAACAAAGTCAAGTCAGGTCAAGAAATTACCAGAGCATGGCAGCTTCTCCCAAGTTGGGAACCCGCATAATTTCAGGGCAGCAAGTCCAATTCGTCCGAGGTTGCCGAGTCTAGGGTCACATCGGGTAATTGCTGCCGAAATTTGTCAACAGATTTTTAATTTTGCCTCCACATCCGGCTTTTTACTCCGACTCGGGAGAGCACTATGATCGCCCTCATTACATCCGTCACCTCGAGCTACGCTGTCCAGAACGTCCTGAGGACGACAACCGTCGTCCCACTCTATTCGATTCACGCGACGCTATATCCTCGCTCTCAAAAACGTTGCTTGATCTTCCTTTATGTACTCCATCACCCATTCCGGCGTTTAAAACGCAACGGAGGATTCTAGCTTCCGCAGAAGGAACCCTCGAATACAATCACTGTTCGCGTTCAGCTGATGCCTCACTCTTTTGGCTATCAACAATCTCGGATAACTCATTCAGGACGCAATCGTCCTAAAATACTCCAACATCAACACGATGAATGGAAGAACTTTTCATCGTGTCAAGGTTCTCCGGGAACCGGAGTTCATGCTTGCATGAACCCGACCCACTATGGCTGAGGGTAATTCGGCTCGACAAGTGGTTCTGCGCGGAATCTGCGTACCAGTGGCAGAATAGGCCCTGGGGTGTATGCCGTTCCGCATACTTTCATCATCTCTACACGCCGACCGCCAAAAAAACGCACCGTAGCCTCGTTGCATGCATTCTGAAAGCGTAATACGTCTCCCTTTTAGCACACAGGATTGATAGCGGGCCGGTCCTTATTTACGCACAAGTACGTCGAAATGACGCGTCTGAACGCGCTGGTCTTCACCTGCCTAATCTTCTAACCTCTCAGCCCCTACATCTAAAAATCTAATCGTCGGACTCGCAGCGAGTTTGGAACGTTCCAGCGTTGACGCGTGATCCTACATTCACTGAAGAACTTGGAGTGAGTGCAAATTCGAAATCACCAAGCCCGAGGACTGAGGGAGCAACATCTTGGAATGCGAAAATTTAAACCATGTGCTCGGAAGAAAGCATTGGCGTCGACGCCAGTGCCGTTAACGCCACACATCAAGCGAACTGCGGCCGGAATTGAAGGCGCCGATAAGTCATGTACAGGTGCCGACATCTTTCAAATCGAAGAAATTCATCCTGCAGACTAAGAATAAACCCTTCAAGTTATACTGAACGCCTGGATGCAGGGCGTCGGCGCACACCAAAGTCCGGCCTTATCATCACTTATAACGTGATGTAATTGAATAGAATAGAGAGAAAAGAGAAAGAAAAGAAAAAGGAGAGGAGACGGAGGAGAAACACGCACCTAGCTTGCTCAGAGGTTTATGGAGGGACAGTGAATGTGCGCCGTGAGCGCGTGGCAGCACTGAAAAGGGAAGGAGCGCGATCAGTTGCCGGATTCGGGATGATGACCGGCGCTCCAGTGCTAACGAATTGCAGCATTTATTCGTTTTCTCGACGCTACACTATTCAGACTTTTTTAGTTTAACGTTTGTTTGCAGTCATCAAGAGACACAACTTTCAGGATTTGATGGTGCCAGCAGGAATTTGTGCCTTCGTCAAGTACGGACGTTCAGTTGCATTCGTGAGTGCGCGTGTCATTAACGACGCGAGGACGCGCTTCATCTCAAACGTGTCTACATTTTGTCCTCGGATTACTGTAAGTATGATGTTGAGATGTGACTACAGTTCATGTCAGATTCACGCATACGAAGCACATTGCACACCTGTGAATTAACTGAAAATAGACGCCATAACAATGGTTGCAGGCAGTGTAATATAGCACCCTAAAGATGCGACGGCGGGCCCAGGCAGGTGTCTCGCGGAATGCG
Organism: Hymenopellis radicata; assembly: GCA_015501595.1. Lineage (NCBI taxonomy): Eukaryota > Fungi > Basidiomycota > Agaricomycetes > Agaricales > Physalacriaceae > Hymenopellis > Hymenopellis radicata. The sequence goes on from JADNRX010000158.1 coordinate 13,030, forward strand.
CCTAGTGTGCAAGCGAGACCGTGGGATTCTCGTTCCAAACTGAATTCAAACTTCGCCGCTAACGGATTTCATTAACGAGGTCGAGGCATATAGCTGGAGGAATAGTAGACGAATAGAATGGTGAAAGTCGAGTTGGGTTCCCACTCAGACACCGCCACAGCGATCGCGTCCTCGAATCACGGACAGAAAGGATCTGCCAAAGGTCGACTTAAAAAGGAGTTTATGAGGAGATCACCTTGTGGCGCAGGCACATGAACGCGTCGTTTACCCAATCGTTTCATTAAAAGGCAGCGGATCAGTCTGGGCATAAAACAGATTAATGTGAGTATTATACCGGTTGTACAGTACAGTGAAGACGTCTCAGTCAAAGTCCCTTGCATAAAGTCTTCCCTCTGGCTACCTGCGTCCTGCAGAGCTGCACCTCTGTTGGCACGGCGACGAGGGAAGCCATGAGTATACCAAGGGAATCCGAAAATCCTATCGAGGCCGATCTTGAACTCCCGCTCCTGCTTAGTCCTCTCCACGTCGTTCGTTGCGTTCGGGTCCGGCTGTTCCTGGTTAATTCGATAGAAAACGTTGACACTAGAGAAGGGGGTCTGGCAAACTGGCCTCGACGACAGGTGGGACGTACTATGCCAGGCCGCCGCAGATGCCCTCAAGGCTCACGAGAAGGAACACAAGAGTGATGCTCAGTTCTTCGGATTCATCAGAGAAGAAACCCACCGCAGACTCGTACGCAAGCGCGACGAGTATGAATCCTTGCACGACGGAAGGCAACGGAAGTAATCGAGGCGGGAGTGGGGTATTCCTATCGAAATGGAAGACCGAGAGAAGAATACCGTCGTCTGATACACGAGCTATGCAGAATCTTCCATTACTAGATCAATGAAGCGCAAGAGTGGTTACGAACCTGCCACAGTGGGTAGTAATCGCGGACAGACTGTATCACCTTGCTCAAGAAGGAATGCTGGTCAGGTGAGGGAACGGGATATAACAAAGTAGGCGCTATCCCCTAAGAGGTAAGGTGTTCAGAAAGAAATTAGATCTAGAAGGGATGGTGAATCTTACCTGATTAATGGTGTACTCGAACTACGATGCGGTGAGATAATGCGCTCGGCAAAGAAGAGACTAACGCACCAAATATACGCAGACTTAATGGAGAGTGAGAACACATGTCACGAAAGGTTGAGGGAGTACGTACATAGTGGTAGCATGTATTTCAGGAGTAATGGTTTCACAAGCTCTAGTTTGTCTTGAACAGATAGTGACAGATGTTTCCGACCAATGAGTAGTAAGCTTCCATCTTCTCCGTCATCGTCTGCTGTCTGAAGAGGCGCATAAGGTATTGGGTACGATACATCAGTGTCGTCTGACGTCGTCGATGAGATGAAGGAAGTGCTCGGAGGAAGCAGAAAAAAAAAACGTCAACGGTATCACGAAAGGTAAGAACTGATTGACGGGAATGAGTTTGCGTTGCGGCAAACCAAAAAGGCTGACGTACGCAAGAAAGGCCAACGCCCACGCGAACTCCAAAGCTGCGCAGCTCCCACCATAGGAAGGCGCCGACTAAACCAGCAGCACCTGTTCCAGATGCAAAGTACCTGGGGAGGCATTGATTGAAAACGCCGAGGAACTGAATGTGTGAATGTACATACCCGACACTGTGACCTGCGACTGATGGTGGCACGTAGGTTGTCGAGAGCTGCAGGAACGTTAATTCCCCCAAACCTACATCATTTGAAATGAAATTCCACACTCGAATGAGACTACATACCAGAGGAGAACGAAGCAAGACAGATGCCGAGGAGTCTCATGAACAAAGTGTCGAAGAAAGCCACGACCTTCAGGGTGTTACCTGATGAGATGCGACAGGAGGTTAAGGCGTGCGTACCATCATTCCGAGAACACTCAGAAAACAGCATCCAAAGACTCGTTTCTTATACCGAATGCGGCCTTTCAGTACATACGGCCAGCCAACCTTTACAACAAGGGCAGGTGCAATGTTACAGAAGGCAATGATACCCTTTGGAGTTGACGGGGGCACGAGATCGAGAGCAGCAGAAAGGATAATGACATAGAGCACTGTATTCAGTCTGTCAGATTCCAGTGAATTTGGGCTCCGAGCGCGCTGACCATTGTTGATTAAACCAAAAAGAAAGAAGGAGATGCCCAGTTTGAGCAGTGTTCTTCGCTCGTCACGCGTCCCTATCTATGGGTTAGTGTTGGACAAAATGAGTGAACAAGTCATCTACCCTTGACCGTTTCGTCCTCCATCTCATCGGCGTCAAATATTGTAGCGTTGATGGTCATGCCTTCCTGTGCTGGACGTCGCAGCGAAAGCTGTGAAACGCTGGCATGGAGATCCGGTCCGAATGACTCTCGGCATGATGGCGGGGCGCGCTCAGTTGCCCGATTCGCATTCTGACCAAGCCGGAAGCTGAGCCGCGCATCAACCACGTCACGTGGTGTAATAAGGGAACGCGGCTTGCTTGACTTCGCGACCTGCTTTCGTCCTATCACCATGGAGAGAATGTTCGTCTTTTTTTTCCCTATTAAAGCCTGTTTCTAATGAAATTCAGTCGACAATCGCTCATGAACGACCCCAAAATGTACCCAGACCTCGCTGGCCGCCAAACACAGGCGTCGTCTTCAAAGGTGCCGGATGTTAACAACCTTGTGAGTAGTATGACACACTCTCAGAACCGAGAATGACTAGGAGAGGTAGTTTGACGAACCCACGCCACCGTCGAGTCCAAAGATGCGCGAGACTATTGTTATCTCGAGTTCTGAGAAGAGGACGATAAAGACGACAACGCGGACGAGTCCTCCTCTGACGACGAAGTCGTTGAAATCAAGAAACCTCCAGCGAAACCTCTGGCTGAATCCAGTAATCGTCCTGTACAACCTGCGAAGCCCAAACCCAAGGCAGACCCTTACAAAGGTCTCTTCATACCCAAGAAGCCCATGCCTCAACCCGTCGCAAGGAACGCGACGGTGAACGTTGTATCCAACCAAACCCAACAAAGATTGCCCTCTAACCCCATCCAACGCTTCCCTACTCAGCCTATCCTGCCTCAGGTTGCCAAGCCGTCGTGGAGCGCGTCGCAGGCAACTCCCATAGGCGTTTCCCGCCAATCCGCCACTCCTCCCCGGCCTGCTCACGTCGTAGAAAATTCCTGACGACGACGATAACGACGGCGACAGTGAGCAAGTACGCGTTCCCACTTTCAACGACGTGGGTGGGGACCTCTCACAGGCAGAGGCAGAGAAGGTGCTTCGCGAATTGATGAGTTGGCGCGATCACTGAAGACGTGGAGATCGATGCTGAAGATGCCATCGTTCCTGGACTGAAGGACGGATTCAGACTCCTCCCACACCAGATCCAAGGCCGGAACTGGATGAGAGGACGGGAGGATATCAAGGGGAAGCGATATGGAGGTATACTTGCAGACGACATGGGGTACGGCGCTTCTATACGTCCTTTTACTGACCGATACCCTCGAACAGCTTAGGAAAGACCATCCAGACGCTCGTGCGAATTGTAGAGGGCAAAGCCAAGAAAGCGGACCGTGAGGCTGGTTGGTCAGGCTCCACGTTGTACGTCCCCTCTTACTGTGTAGCTCCAAGTTCACTCACAGAATATCAGAGTTGTCGTTCCGTTGGCCGTGATGAACCAATGGGTAGAGGAGGCAAGGAGAATGACTGACTTGAAGGTGATGTCTCATCATGGCACAAATCGTACAGCCGGTTAGTATGTGTCGTTTTACGCAGTATCCTCAACTGACGCACCGGTACAGATCCTCTCGAGCTCAAACGGCACCATATTGTCGTGACGACGTATGACGTGATCAAGTCTGAATATGCCGCTTTCAAGCCCGAGGCCAAGAACGAATCCAAAAAATCAAAACTCAAAGCCTCTCGACAGGATAGCGATTCCGAGGCGGAGCACTTTGGAAGGACCCTTGCGAAAGACAAGCCAAAACGCGCAGGCAAGGTCAAGAAGGCGACTATGGAAGTCAAGTGGTGGCGCGTGTTGTGCTTGGTGGGTCCGTCGTTTGGGTATAATGTCTGAGTTTAACTTTGGTCAGATGAGGCTCACAACATCAAGAATCGCTCAACGAAAGCTGCGGAAGCGTGTTTCGGGCTCGAGGCTCGTTTCAAATGGTGTCTAACAGGTACTCCAATGTAAGCAACACATCGATACATGTGTGCCGGCATTGACGTTCTTGAAAGGCAAAACGATGTTCTCGAGTTATTCTCGCTTTTCAAGTTTCTACATGTTAAGCCTTTCTGCGAGTTTGAACGATTCAATAGCGAAATTGCGAAACCTGTGAAGACGGCAGAGGCATCAACAGAGCCATGAGAAGCTACAGGTAAGGTATATTTGCCACTTTGGCGGGCAGATGCTCATTTTCCAGGTCGTCCTGAAATCCATCATGTTGCGTCGGCTCAAGGATCAGATGATTGACGGGAAGGTTCTCATCGAACTCCCCCGCGCGAACTCGATGTCATCTCGTGCGAATTCTCTTCGAAGGAGCAAGCGTTCTACAATGAGCTCGCGGCAAAAATGGACTCTACACTTGAGAGCCTGATGGCCACCGAGGGCAAGAAAAACTACATGAGTGTCCTGCTCTTACTTCTTCGTCTTCGCCAAGGTGATACCTGTCTAGCATCCGCTTCAGAACTTGTTCACTAACACATTTCCCAGCATGCGACCATTGTGTACTGGTATCGCAGGACTTCACGGATGTTAGCGAAGCCGTCGAACCGAAGAGGCAAAGAAGGGCGCGACGGTCAAGAAGCGGGAGACGGTGATGACCTGATTGCCGCCTTCGGCCAGTTGACTGTAGGACGCAAATGCAGAATATGCGTAACAGAGTAAGATGCTTGTCCTCATCGAGAAGCGCGATCCTCACCTATGTCCAGCCTCAACTCTTCTAACACGGCTTCGGGACGATGGGACACTCATTGCATTGATTGCGCGAAGATCGCTCAGCAGGCGACGGAGTCAGGATCGACCAAAATCCGCAAGATGATGGAACTCCTCGACAATATTGACCGAGAAAGCGAGGGAGAGGACAAGACTATCATCTTCTCGCAGTTCACGACCATGCTTGATCTGATAGAGCCTTTCCTGACTCGACGAGGCATTCGGTATGCTCGCTGTACGTCGTGTTTCACACTCTCAATACGGGCGTTATTGACGTGTCTTGGTAGACGACGGCAGCATGAAACCGGCCGAGCGTGAAGTGTCGTTGAACAAGATCAAGAATGACCCGAAAACAAAAGTCATCCTGATCTCATTCAAGGCCGGGAGTACTGGGTTGAATCTAACGGTTTGCAACCGTGTCATTCTATTTGACATGTGGTGGAACCCGGCCTTGGAGGTACGTGCTTTCCGCGTCGTCTTACTCTAATACTTAGTGACATTCGGTTGTAGGATCAAGCTTTCGACCGAGCCCATCGATTCGGGCAGAAGAAAAAGGTCAACATCTACAAGCTCAAGGTCGAAGGCACTGTAGAGGACCGTATCCTCGCCGTAAGTTTGCTTCTTGATTTCAATCATTGTTCTCAACGTCCTTTTTAGCTGCAAGACAAGAAACGGGAGCTGACCAAGGCTGCGCTGAGCGGAGACAAAGTGAAGAACCTGCGCCTGGACATGAATGAGCTGCTCGCACTGTTTCAACCGAGGCGGGAAAGACGATGACGATGACGACGACTAGGTACTATCAGTACGAATTCTTTTCGACGACCACAAACTAGTGACTATGTACGCATCCCATCTTTTGACATGTTAATATTTATATACCCTTAGAGACGCATCATAGCATTCAATTCTACCACCTTCACTCTTATACAGAGGTTCAATATCACATATACACACCGTCTTCATTCGTTTTCGCGCTTCCTGTCGATCTAGAGACTGGGGACGAACGTCAAAATTATAGATTTGTACCCACGCAGCGGGCTATCTACCGTAACCGAGGCAGGAAATTTAAGAGTCGCAAAAAGTCGAAAAGCGGTAACTAGAACCAGACTAGAACAAAGGGAAAAGAACTGAGCATGAGCGAATCATTGTTAGGTCCTTTCGGGCGAAGCCGGAGAGAGGGAAGGAACAACGTCTTTGAGCTGTTTCCATACATGCCCTGGCCAAAGCGCGTTGGATCTTCCTGACCTCGCTTCCACAACCTCAGCTGGAGCGTCGGATTCGTCATGTCAAACCCGGTCCTTGCCCAGCCTGCATCGAGAGCGCTGAAGTGCCTGAGCAAGCTCGGCTCCTCCAAGGATTCCAAAGAAATATAAGTGGGCTTCTTGTTGTATAAAGCCGCCGCCTCGTTGAGGCTCATCGATTGACCTTCGATAAGAAGGACAGAGTTCTCCAGGTCCGATAGTGGGAGAGCAGTAAGGATATGCGCGACATAGCCTGTGTACATTAAGTATCAATCGTAGAGGCCACGAACGACTGGCGCACGGACCGGCAATGTCAGAAGTCGACGTGAGGGAGAATCTCGCGTCGCCATTACCGGCAATGACGAATTCTCCAGGCTTGGCCGGGTTGGAGACGATTCCGGGAAGAAACTCCGGAAAGAATCCGGTCTGCGCAGTGACGCATCAGTCGAGACTCTCCGCTTAATCAGATAAGAAGAACTCACACATATCCTAGCCGTTGGGAGAAGTTCCCGGATGCGCTCTGTACGCCTTGGTCAGTCATCATGCCCACGTCTCGGATGTCGTCACCCCAACCTGCAATGGCATTCTTGGCCGCGAAAAGGGTGTTCCCCGTATGGCCCGCAGTTGGCAACCCAAACTCGCTGGGAAGGAACAGCTTCACGCCGGCCTCCTTCGCTGCACGCGCCACCGCAACTTGCACATCCGTGGTTGTCACAGCTGTTGTCAGCGTGGATACCACAACATCGACAGAATTCTCCTTGAGAAGGGCAGCAAGCTTTGTTTCGTCATTGTAGTCGACCGAGGCCAATTTGGCGTTCCGTGGAACGGCTGAGAGCTTTGAAGGATCCCGAGAGAAGATGACAACAGTAGCTCCCGCTTTCGCCAATGCCTGGGATATCGTCAGAACTTCGTAATATGTCCAAACGGTGGGTTCTAGCTATACCTCAGCGATAGGCTTGCCGATTGCACCATAGCCAAACAGCGCAATGGTTCTTGACTCGGAGGGCATGATAGGAGTAAAGGTGGGCGATATCAAGGCGTCGTTGTAGCACGAAGAATGGATCCCGAGGTAGCCCGTTTAAAGTCACCGGTGACCAATACAAGATTAGCAAGTTGTAGATCTCTTTACTCATATACCGAAGCCGGGATATAGATCGATGTCGAGCCCGTGGAACGTCAATGTCAGACCGCGGGCGCCTCTGCCTACGAGAGGCAAATTCGGGTTTTTCAAAGGAAAACAAGGACACTCAGAGGCATCCACCAGAGGCAACGCAGAGGCAATCCCAGAGGCAAGTGCGGAGCAGTGCCAAGAGCAACTTCGGTCGATCGGCTCCGAGGCGATTCGGTGCAAAGTGGGGCAGGTACGTTCCTTCCTTTCCTTGTCATCATCACCATGCTCCTCGTCGAGCTCGTCGCGCTCGTCGCGCTGCTCGACGAGTCGCCACCTCACCAAGCCTTTATCATATACAACCACAGTCTTCTCTCGGGACCTTGGTCCTCTCCCGGCGTGGTGTTAGTATTACTCTCTCGCTTGCCCAATCCGAACCTGTCATAATCATCCATATAGACTGCAATACCCCTACGTACTATGTTCATACTGGGCGCGGACGCCGTAGAAACTACCCTTATCAGAACATCCATGAAATACATGTCATTGAAGTTGTGAAGCACTATTATGTACCTGGAAACATTGCTCACGAACTTTCCTCTACACACCCGACGCTGAACACGATTCTTAATGCTTGGAGTTCGTGTTCCAAGATTGACAGCGATAACGCCACACTGGGCAACAAAGGTGAAGAAAGAAATGAAGGGGACTGAGAATTCCATTGACTACAGGCGTACTCAGCGCGTACTCGATACTAGCAGGTGACCGTAATATTCGCCACGTTGAACCAAGATCACTTGGCGCGTTTCAGGCTGGCTTTTGGTCCGTTTTGGATTAGCCGGGCTGTCTTTGGTCGCCTCTTGGTCGCCTCTGCCTCTGCCTCCGAGTTTGCCTCCGGAGGCGCCTCTAGAGGCAGAGGCGCCGGCGGTCGGACGTTCTCCGTGGAACAATATACTTATAGTCGGACGTCCTCATGAGTCCTCAATTCCAGTTTACTTTGCGTCGTCGCAGGGTCCAAAACTGATGGCCATCATGGCGGCAGTCAGGGCGTCCATGGCCCACAAGCTCCCAGCTGGGATTCGCCTAATCGACGAAGGGGGTATTCAAACTTCAAGTCTCCAACTTGAACGGGGTTGCGGAGGGTTGCGGGCTGCAATAACGGAGGAGAACGATACGCGTCGACAAGTCCCCGTCTCCCGTAAGACTGAACCGCCCCGTCATCCGTGAATGGCGACTCAACTTTCAGTTCATCATCATCAGTTACTCGGCACGGACCTATTCCATCGTGTATGATGGCCTCCCAGTAGCGGATAACTAGGCCTTAAGCCCAATGACAAGTCCCTCTGCTCCCAACGAGGCCGAGATTGTTCGCACTTCCGGTGCCGATCATTTCGGTCAAGTCGCGGATTCCGAGCGAAGAGAGGCGCACGCAGGTGGAGAGAAAGTGTGGATTTATTTGACGCCAGAAACGAGGTCGGCGTGGTGAGAGTACAAGTACAAGTGCGCTCGATCACTCGGGTTTGCCCGAATAGGAACTTGCGCTCATACCACCACGTTCAAAGCATGGGTCTGACACTCCGCAGCGACGACGGCGTCTGGACTTCTTGCGCCGACCGCGGACTATACGGAGGAGTTATGAAGCTCGGAGACAATTGGAATTTGGAGGTAAGCTTTTATTGAAATGACTCTGGTTTTCTCGACTCACCGCGAATTAGGTTTCTCGTACTCAAACGGTTTTCATTCATTACCATCACATTGTTTTTTCTGAGACTCTCTGTGCCCCTCTACTCGTCGTTCCGTCGTATAGACATCGCAAGCCTGTACTCTAAGTGACTAATAAATTCATCTAAGTACCGCTATCTACTTACGCCAATAGGGTGTTCAAAACGCCTTCTGATCACACATGCCTTTCCAGTGCCGTTGCCTTCAATGCCTGCAGTATTCACCTGACGGGCGAGAATATAGCAGGAAGGATATCCTTCGACAACACGCGGAGAAGTACGGGACCTGAGCGAACTCGCGAGCAACATTAGTTTCACGCGTCCAGAGTGCAGGACCAAGTGGAACACGCATTAAATGGACTTCTTCGCACTTCGGAGCCACTGCGGAAACGCTGGCAGTACCTTGCCGAAAGTGGTGAAGACGCGTCAAGCACTGGTGGTCGGTGTTCTGCACACTGGAGCCTCCGCCAACTCTTCAGAGCACGAAGATGATTCCTCCATGAATACTGAGTATAATGTATGTTATGCATTCTATAATTTGTGCTGGTCTCAAACTCCTCTAGCAATCAACGGATTTCATGGACAACCGCCACGAAGGTGACACCAATGGTCCAACCACAGGCCTTAAAGTTAGGGGAGTCGACATTGAAGCGCGTAGTTCAGAATTTTCACATGCGAATCTTTGTCGTTCGATGACACTCACATAGGCTCACTGGTCACTTCAATCAGTTTATGTTTTTCTTGCTCGTTGACACGAGCGCATCCTTCAGCTCTACAACTGAATCCGGCTTGTTTGCGGCTTGTCATTGGAAGAATACCAAATCATTCCAAATGCCGGTACTTGCCGGCGGCTTCCCATGGCCGATCTTTCCCTTTGCCTCCCACTGACTCGAGAATCTGTGCAATCTGCGTACGAGCTCATCCAAGCAAATGTCCACAGAACACCTGTTCTAACCTGCCAGACTCTGGATCACATTGCATCCACTCCCCAGGCCCCGAATGCCGCTTCACCAAACATCCGTCTGTTTTTGAAATGCGAAAACTACCAGAAGATTGGCGCATTCAAGGCTCGTGGCGCATTCCATGCCTTGATCCGCCTTATCCAGCACTTGGGAGAGGACGAAGTGCGCCGCCGCGGTGTAGTTACGCATAGCTCAGGGAATCACGCACAGGCTCTCGCTTATGCAGCCAAAACGTATAACATTCCCGCACATATTGTTATGCCATCGATATCGACTCCATCCAAGATCGCAGGGACCAAGTCCCATGGCGCTCGTGTCATTTTCTCTGGGTCAACCAGTGACGAGCGAGAAGCGGTTGTGGCAGAGGTGATTGAGAAGACTGGTGCCATACTAGTGCCTCCGTACGACCATCCGGATATCATCCTCGGCCAGGGAACTGTAGGTCTCGAACTGGAAGCGCAGATTCGCGAGCTGCAAAGACCCCCACTTGACGCGGTCATCACGCCTCTGGGTGGTGGAGGACTGTTATCCGGGGTCACGACATACTTTTCTCCGACGAGCACACGCGTATTCGGCGCGGAGCCGTCTTTCCAAGGAGCCGATGACGGAAGGCGCGGGCTGGAGGCAGGTCGACGCGTAGAGTCTGTCAAGACGTTGACGATCGCAGATGGGTTAAGGACGCCTGTTGGATTAATCCCGTGGTCGATCATTTCAGACAAGGACAAGCTAGCGGGATTATTCAGTGTATCGGAGGACGAGATAAAGGCTGCGATGAAACTTGTCTTGGAGCGCATGAAGGTCTTCATAGAGCCTTCTTCCGCGGTACCCTTGGCGGTTGTCCTCTTCAACGAAGATTTCCGGAAGCTTGTCGAGAAGGAAGGTGGTGAGAAGGGATGGGATATCGGTGTCGTGTTTAGTGGGGGGAACACTACAGTTGAGGCAATAGCCAAACTGTTTGGGGCCTAAAGAGGTCAACAATGAAGTCCTTAAATTTGCCTCGAGGCAGATGTTCAATGTGGCGTCATCGACTCCATTGTCCTCACGCTCGCTTGATGGATGAAGCGGGTCATGAGACTCACTGCGTATCGTCCACTTGCAGCGCGTATGCCTTGTTCTGTACGTCTGACCTTTTGAATGGTGATTTGACACGCAACTATAGATTTTTCTTCTCCCAAGGCTACTTTGCTGTGACCGTACAATTACACGCCCTGAAGAATTGACCCTCCCAGTCCAAATGCTCCTTTGCCGCACCGTCGCAACGAGTCAGGTTCGAGATGAGAGAAAGTACCAATTGCTTTTGTTTCCTTATTATGGAAATTCCTATGAGCCATTGTTTTCTAACACGCGCATACAACAGGATTGTTTCCTTCCCGTTTCCATCCAAGCGAAATCCTTAACAATTGGTTGGCGACGCGCAATGCTACATAAAGCCGACACAATCATGCAGTTCGCAGCACCTCTAGCACCCAAGCCTCACTCAGCTCTACTCTCCACTCCGTTCGCAATGCCCGCTAAAGCTCTCCCCCACAACCCTCCCTCTCCTCAACGCCACGCTAAGGTCGAAGCCGCCGCCCAGCGCGCACGCCTGGTACAACAGGCATCAACATCTCGTCGCGTCCTCACTCGCGCCAGCCTCCCGCGACGGCTGATTCGTCCCCCACCACCACCAGCAGTCGACGATCCCATGTACATGCATTTCATGGACGTGATTACACGCGATTTAGGAGCCCTGGCGCTGCAGTCGCTCGCCCAGACGTTCATTGCTGGCCCATCATCCATTAGCGACTTGCCGAGTTCCCTACCCGTCGAAATAGACGGAGCGTTCCCCGTAACGCATGCGCTCGCTATCTTTAGCCCTGCGAATGTGCGCATCAACGTCTTTCCGGTACACGAGACGATACTTCGTGTGCACTGCATGACCCTCCTTCCCTTCCCAGTAGTCGACAACATCCCGGAAGACCATGTTCCCGTCGTATTTCTCAGTCTGCCCCATCCCGAGAGCTACGTTCCGATATCCCAGTACCTTTACACGCATCGGCAAGATGTGCTTTTCGCTGCACTGTGCCCTGGTGTACAAGCTTTCGGCCACTCGCCGTTTCTGTCGAGTACCCCACAGGTCAGACTGACTAAGGCCCTAGTCGTCAGTGCAGCCAAATCCCTTCGCGCGACGCGCCCAGTAATAGAGTCTATGCACTACATTCATGGTCTCTGGCACAACATGGTCGTTCTTGGCATTCACGATGATGGAATGTGGGAAGTTGTCCTTCTCGCGTACAGTCTCTATGCCTTGGCTGCCCTCGCCCCTTCTCATTGAACATCCGGTCTCTTGATTGTACATATGCATCACCATCCCATGTAGCGTTTGTTCTATTTCTTCATGCATCTCAAACCATACTTTACCAATCACAATGTATATTATTACCATGTATCCTATGCCTGCAAGACAATGGTATTGGCATTGAAACATTTTCATTGTGCGCTCCCATTGTCGAACGTAAGTAAGCATACACGTGCGGAGACAATGACTCTGAGCTTTTCGACCGCAACCGCGCCGGCGGATCGGTCCGACTCCCGAACAATGACTTCCTTCCAGCCTTCAAGGTGCATGACAAGACTGCAACAAGGTGCAGGAGCTATAAAGGCATCACCATGGAACCTCTTCCCCAGACCGAGCTAGAGTGGCGTCTCAAGAGTAAGCATCTAACCGTACACTTTCTTACCGTATTTTGACGCGTTCTTTCCGACAGCTTTCTAGCGCGCAGTGATGTCCTCCGGATCCGGGCTCTCTCAGGAGCTTTTCGACCTCATCGTTGACAATGTCCGTTCCATCCTTGGGCGGTCCGCCGCCCAGGCTCCTCTTCTCTCTCTCCTTCAGGCTGCGCGCTGTTTCGGTCCTCGTTGCCGAAAATACATCTATAAAAACATTAAATTGTCTGTCAGACTCGATTCTGGCGTCCTTGACGAGTCGATGAAGAGGCGCAACTTGCGCCTTCTCGAGATTATTCAGGATCCGTCCAACGACATCGGCCAGCTCGTCAAGCAGGTGACATACGATCTGTGGCTTGACTCTGACGAAGTTGTCCGTATTTTGGAAACTACAGCATGGGATACTCTCACCAGGCTGAAGCACCTTCTGGTCAACGTAGAGGATGTCGAAGTGGATTTCACCGGATACGAGCGCCTTCATGGCATTTACACCTCCAGAGATATCGATTTTGATACGCCGCTTGCGCAGGCGCTCGCCGGAGTTCTCCCAACTGGCGCTTTCACAAAGCTGGAGATTACCTCCGTGAACCTCCATCCCGTGGCCCTTGTGGAAATGCTCTCCAAGTATCCGCACATTTCTGCGTTGAACTTGAGCAACATTACCTGCGATTTTCTAACGTCAGATCCGCGACTCGCAGGCCCTCCGTCCAACATAACCGATCTGGGTATCTTTGACACGGAGCTCCTTCACACTGATATTGCGGGACTCCAGAACTTTTTCTCTGGCGTCCGGCGCCTCATTCTCCTTTCCGTAACTTTGAATGATGAAATGATTGTCGGCTGGTACCATTTGCAGGATTTCCTCGCCACAATCAAGCAACTAGACGAGCAATATCTCGACCTTAGTTCTCTTGCTGATGGTACGAATCATAACACTTCGAATTATTCGGTCTCATACTTTCTTTTAGGACCATGGCTTCCGGAAATGTTACGGGCTTCTTCTCTATGGCTCGAGGTGGGCAAACCTGCCCAGTTGACTCTTTTTTCAGAATCTTTGGTGGCCGAGGTTGATTTTCCTATCAATCTACGACGATTGGCGGTCATGGGGCACTATGACTGGGACCCGACGGAGTGGCGTGTTTTAGCCCATGCCCTGTGCAATCCACGTCTGTCAATGGTGGCGGTCGCTATTGTCATTAATTGTGCATGCCGCATCGTTGATAAGCGACGGATTGAAGAGACGAGAAAGTACTTCAACGAGTGTCGGGCGAAGGTGACTGTTAAATGTCTGGCGAGAAACCAGTGGCATCTGTACCGACACGCCTTGTATTAGACCTGCTTATAAACTCGATGTTGCACATAGACGATGGACGCTCACAGCTCTTAGCAACTCCGCTCTCAAGGGGTTGGTCTTGACCATCATTCCCGCAGTCGTGGGTAGTTCGGAGGCACTCGAAGGAGTTCAAGCAGAGGTACCACTATAACGTGGGGTACGGTCGTGCTCAAGCTGTCTCAACATGACTTTCAACGACCCGAACGGAGTCGATGTTACGTCCAACCTTGGAAAGTTTGGATACAAGGACTCGATGACAAAGTACTTTTGGCTGGAACGAGAAGCCTTACCAAACCCGCGCTGCACCCACAGAAGACGACAACGGCTCGCGCTCAAAACGACTTGTCTAGTTTGATCATCCTTGTAGACCACTGTAGAAAGAAGCTCCGGTATTGTTTCAATTCATAAAGATTCTCAACCTGCTCATCAACTCATGAACAATAACAATATAATTCAGTTTACGGATGCAACACGTTCAAAACGCGGAGAGAGATGTAGGCAATAGCCGTAGCACCTGCGTATATACCAAGTCGTACTTCCACAGCATTGTTCAAGAACGGATAGGGAACTATCATTATTCTGCTCAACACAAATTCAATCGAACGCGTATAAAAAGCACTCACAAACTCCGTTGATACTTGAACAGTATTCCTCCCAAGACGTGTAGAGCACAGTGACCAAGATAGACAAAGGAAGCGCGTACGACGACACTGTCTTTCGGGAATACTTCTTCTCGAAGAGCATAAAGTCCAAGACCAATGCCAGGCCGGGAAGGGCGTGTAGTCCAAGGTCAACAGAGAGCGGGATATGGAAAAGGTCAGGTGCTTGGGAAGACGACGTAATGTCTTCCACCGAGGCCTTGGGCAGTATTAAGCTCGGAAACACGGAGATGAGAGACCAGTAGATAGTCGAGACGACAGCCTCAAGCTAGTCAACCAATTATTAGAGTTGGATCGTAGGCCCACATTGAGATGACTTACGGGCATGGCCACCATGATAAGAAATCGCTTGATGGATCGAAAAACTAGTCGTTTCCTTCATTCAGTTGCTGAGCATCTCCAGTGTGGTGGATGACCTTACCCGTTACACGCGGAAACGCGTCGACGAGGATGCCGAAGCCCATTGCGGCGACGGCGACGAACAGTCTACAGGGATAATGGTCGTAAGCTCAATACAGCGTTGCGACAGCGCGTTCTTACCCGTGGACTGTCAGAAATTGGGAGCTTCCGCCGAATTGACCCCCGAACAATGTGCCATGGGGATTCAACGGGGTGATGAACGCAGCGAGCATGCCGGTAATTGCACCAGCATGAAGTAGAAATGCAGCTACTCGAGAAGCCATCCTGTTGGTATGATGATGAGGTGGGACGAGGCCGCGGTAAGTGGGCCCCGGATGACATATGACTGATGAGTGCACTGTACAGGACGACGAGCTCCGGTACCTGCTTTCGGATTTAGTGATGCGATCATTCCTCCACCATGCGTCGAGAAAGTTGGGCACGCTGACTGTGTCGTATAACGATGTCCATGCTATCAAGTACCATTGTAAACTTCATTCTTTCGATCTTACCGCAACGCTCTGTCTCATCCGGTCACGACGGGTGCTCTCGAGCTCCCCTTCGTATATGGTATAAACATGAAAGTAAAAAGAGAGCAAGAGCACATTGGTGGTCAAACTTCCGGCCCGGCAGGCAAGGTCGCGTCGTATACGCCACGTGGGTTTGACTCTGCTTACACGATGTTTCTCCCGTACAAGACTTTCAAGACTTGATATAAAAGCTTGCCGCTTCATCTCATGAACGATACTGCAGCGGGGACTGTGCAATGAAGCTGAGTTTGGGTATTACTTATAACACATTCCTCCATCGCTTTTAATAGGCATCCAGGGATTCCGTTATGTACCTATCCAACCTTCGGCTTCAGTTGGGACCCAAATCGCCGTTTCAACGCGCGCAACGATAATATACAAACAGCAGACAAGATCCCAAAAGGTGGTACAAGCCAGCTGAGCGACCACGACCACCCGGCAGATTTTCTCATGCCATCCACAAACACATTGACCTGATTCTTCAAGTCTTCTCTTGACCCCGAATTATCGATCGCTATATCGGCATATTTGACTTTCTCGGTTATTGACAGCTGCGATAAAAGTCTTGACGACGCTTCCTCGCGTGTGGAGCCATCGCGCCGCATCAGCCGCTCTAGTTGAACATCCTCCGGACTGAAAGGACAATTAGTCTCGCTCACAAGCCGCTCGCCAGATGAACTAACCAATGAACAACTGCGACTTGCGCAACCAGCTTCCAAAGCGGTCCCTCTATCAGCAGCGGAACGTCTAGGACACAGTACTTGTTCCCCTTGAGCCAGTACTTGACTACTTCCCAAAGCATAGTTCGCCGAATCGCAGGGTGCAGGATACCATTTAGCTTGCGTCTCTTGACGTCGTCGTTGAAGATAATCGATCCTAGTTGCTTGCGGTCCAAGGACCCATCCGGCAGGAGGACCTGATCCCCAAAGAAAGCAACGATCTTCTTTAGTCCTTTCGAACCTGGCTCAACGACACGGCGAGCAATAACGTCCGCATCGACGATAGGGACGCCTTTCTCCCGCAGGATGGAAGACACAGTAGATTTCCCAGTAGCAATACCGCCAGTCAGACCGACAACTTGGGGAGATTCGTCAGCACAGAGCGAGAACGGGAGTACAGCCGCGTACCATACATGGCCGTCGGCTTTCAAAAGTCGGATTTGCTTCCGAGTGGGGATCATCAACCCACGTGACTGGAACTATGCTATTGGCGGCAGCGGCCGCGGCGCGCCGCTGCAACCCTGACTGACGGCGTTCTCCCACTGTTGTAGCCTCCCTTTCTCTCCCAGGACGCAATGCCCCCTGTCGAAGTGCTGATTGAAATCCTTCTGTATGCGATACCCATACACCCCGAGGTCACGTCTATTTTATGCACAAGCTCTCTCTTCCTCCTCGTCTCCCGGAACATCCTCCACCAAAGTCTGCACTTTCGCAGTGTCTCCCAGCTAGCCAAGTTCGCCGAGGCTCTGCGGGTCTCTTCGCTGGCATGCTCTCCTCGCAACATCGCGGTAGACATCGCCGGGGGCGCGTCGGGCGCGATATTTCCTGCCTTGGACGCCACCCTGGAGCGGATTTGCAGCGACCCGGCTGCCAGAATGACCGACAGTGGCACAGGTCGCAGGCTAGAGCTCGATCATCTCCGTCTGGTCGTCAACTCCCACATTGGTGATCCGCATCCCGAGAAGGTCTTCGATGCCTTGAACAGAGTCAAGTACGTCGATCTCTGCTTCCAAGACGGCGATCATTCAATAGATGAATACAGTCCTGCTCGTTTTCTCTGGACGGGGCCAGATCCCCCACATCACTTCTCCACGGCAGTATGGTCCCTCTGCTAGATTCCACGTCGAGCACTCACCATCGCCATAGATTGTCGCGACAGTAACACCCCATCTGTTTTCGGCATTGTCGAAATGGTCAAATCTACAGCACCTCACGTTGACCAACATGGCGTTCTATCCCTCCTCCGCGAAGCAGCCGCAGCCGCTTCCGAACATTCCATCTCTACGGTCCTTTTATCTTGGACAGGTAGTCTGTTTGCATGCAACAGCAGTTGCGGCTTATCTCGTAGGCAGTGCCGACTCCTTGCAAACCATGACGTTGGTGGACGTCTACCACGAGAGCATATGGGGACCCAGAGTGAAGAAAGATCATGTTCTCGCCGCCGTCCCGGAGGAGCTGAGGGACGCGATCAGTCCGCTTCTCTGCGTCGGATCAAAGACTGAACGAATCATGGGGGGAGATCCCTTTCACCCCGAGTGGTGAACGCTTCCGAGATTGAAATGTAAGGATTTACACTTTAGACTCGTTCAAATAGTCCTGACTGAAATAGCTAGCGATCCGAATACATCGCAGCTAACAACATCCAGGCTACCTCTGTCATATTCCCGCATGTATGATATCCAATGTGCTCCGACCTCCAGATTTAATGTGCCATCACTTGTATTACATGTATCTTCTATGGGTTGACTGCTATACTTATTTATTGCAATAATACTGTACACTGTTGGACGCTTTGACAGGAGCAGCACCCCGTAGGGGATGCCCTGGGCCCCAACAGGGAGTAGCAGCTTGCACGAGAGCGCGGGAAGTGTAGAAAAGTGCATTGCCGTACATGAAGGTAGCGACGGGCATAGCATGGCGAAGGCAGCAGCAGTCACTGCTGCCTCGTAGATCGACTGAGAAGCTCTGTACTGTGCTGTCGAATTTGGGGATATTGTAGCAGGCGCGGCTTGGCGGAAAGCACGCTCAACGTACGAAACGCGAGCCTCATCCTTCTCTGCGTTCGCGTCTTGATGATGGACTCATTTGAAGTAGCATAGTCTCCTCGCGTGTCGGAATTAGTGAATCCGCCCAACCGGCGTGTTCTGGAATTAACGTGAAATTCATCATACGTCCTATGCGCAGTGTTCGCATATCTCGATATTCTTCCTGTTGCGGCAGGCGACGGGCGACTTCATCCGTAAGTCCACAAACATCCTTCAATCTATGTTTAGCAGTCAGCGTACAGATCTGTAATCATCTGGTGAAGATGTGTCTATTCATGCGGCAGTCTTCTTCTTCATTCCCGTTCGAGCAGTGTCGTAGTTCTCTAGGAACCATTTCACAGTGAAATCGAGAGCTAAAAGATATCAGCACGATTCAGAAGCGTTATAATTCGAAAAGTCTTACCGTCCTCGAAAGGAGTATACTCAAAGCCACCCATGAGCGAAATGAGCTTTTTGTTCGAGGCCGGTTTACGATACTGTCCGTCCGCTTTGGCGGTGTCAAACTATATACCGGTTAGGTCAGACATACCAATCTACTGAGTGTGGCGAGACTCACGGTATAATCGCCTTGGAAACCGACGGCTTTGACGATGGCGTCTGTCACCTGCTTAATGGTGATTTCCTCCGCTTCGCCCACTGACATGCAGATTAGATGATGGGCCTGGAGTCAGAGGGAGGACTTGCCGGATAGAATGACAGGGTCAACGTCGTCGTACTCGCGAAGCATCCAGATGAACATTTTGCCAAGGTCGCGCGAATAGATGAATTGGCGCAATGGCTTTCCAGTACCGGCCACGACGAAAGGGGTCTTGTTCTCTACACTCTCGTGAATATATGTGTAAAAATAACGTCGATAACGTACCTTTTGCAAGTAGACATTTGTGAATTAAGGCAGGAATGACATGTGCGTCTTCCAAGTCGCTGTTAGCGTGTCAACGAGGATCAATTTGGACATATGAATGAACGTGCAAGTTATCGTAAGGCCCGAACACGTTGGTGGGGATCGCACTGGTGAAGTTACAGCCATACTGCTCCTTGTACGCGCTGGCACGACAAGGGTGAGTAAAAGCTCTGCTAGAAGGTGGGAGATCGCGTATGTACCGGTTCTGGATGTCCACAGTGCGTTTTGCGTGGGAGTAACCAAAGTTACTGGGATGAGGCGGGCCAAGATGGATCTTGCTTTCGTCAAGGGGATAAGTGACCTTGTCTGGGAAGACACAGGTGGAAAGGCATGACACGACTTTCTTGACTTTGGTGAGGTAGGCGGTATGCAGGATGTTGTCGTTGATGAGCATGTTATCGCGCAGGAAGCTGGCCTGTTATCGCGTTTTAGTAAATCGCGTTATGCATTTATTGGACGCCTTACATTGGACTTCATGTTGGCAAAGACACCACCTACGATGGCAGCCAGATGGATAACATGAGTCGGCTTGTACTTGTCGAACAACTTGCGCGTCTGCTCAGCGTCGCTATTCAACGAATCAACGAAAATCGCAGCCAATCCAAGATATCCTACTCACCGCAAATCCCCCTCCGAAGACGTCGCGAATATCCACGTCTCGTTGTCGCGCTTGCCAAATCGCGACCCAGCAGGCTCAGTCTCTATTATATGCTTGATACCCTGGCCAACGAGACCGCTACCTCCAGTAACCAGGATGACATTGCCGGACATGATGAAAGAGGAAAGGAAAGGGCGATTGCGCCACGTGAGCAGCTCATTCTCATCTTGTCATGGATTTCGGCAAAATAGCAGACGACGTCTACTCGCTGGCGGCGTCGGATGATCCGTTAGCGTTGCTCGTCAAGGAGGCGCTGGACGTCATTGAGCAAGGCTTGGATACCCATGGGTGCGTCGCCCGGCCCTCGGTTGTCACCACCCAGTCGGTAACATGACTTGAAGGCAGGATCGAATCTCAATCAGCTTCAACGGCGGCAAAGACTGTCTGTCTCATTGTTCTGCTCAATGTTCATCGATTAACACAAAGATAGGCACCGTTCTACTCTATCTCTACGCGGGTGCACTAGCCCGCAGGTTCCCCGACGTGAAGCAAATACACGGCATCTACATTGCTGTGCCCTCTCCCTTCCCGGACCTGGAGAGATTCATCGACGATGCTGCTCAATCGTATAGGTTGGATCTATTCCACGTTACCCCCCCACCCGAGCCAGTAGAGAGCGTGATAACGCCCTCTCAAACGCCCACTTCCTCCGATTACACGCTTTCCCGCCCGAAAGCCGCTGGCAAAGCCAAAGGCGGCCTTGGGATGCTACACGCTCTCGAAATATACAAGGAGCGCTTCCCACAAATAAGTGCCATTCTCATCGGCACGCGGCGAGGCGATCCTCACGGCGGTGAGCACTCTTCCAACAGTTCACGTGTTCCTTGACCTGATTTCATTCCAGCAAAGCTCTCGCACCGGAACATGACAGACCCGGGCTGGCCGTCCTTTGAACGCATCAATCCTATCATAAATTGGTCTTACGGTGACGTCTGGACCTTCCTACGGCAGTTCCACGTACCGTACTGTTGTCTTTATGACCAAGGGTACGCGTCTGGTACTACGAATAGGATTCGAGTATGCTCACCGGATGTGGACAGATACACATCACTGGGTTCAACGTACAACACCTTTCCCAACCCCGCGTTACTCGCGTCGGACGAGAATGAATCAAAGTATCATCCCGCTCACAAACTCTCGGACGGCAATCTAGAGCGATCCGGTCGAGGGATGAATCCTTCGCCTATTCCAGCAACAGTGAAAGTGTAGCTAGCTGTTGCATTTTTCTTCTTGGGATTTAGACGGTTGTGAAGAAGAGAATCAAGTTATGTTGTATGTAGAGCTCTAGTCCAATCTATATAATGCTAGCAGAATATCCAACAAGAGCTGCGAGTTTGTATCGGAAGTGGATTGTGAATAATTAGGATCAGCGCGATGGCGGAAATAGCTTACTTGACGCGAAAATCGACTAGTGACAAAATTTAAATCAATGTGTGGTTCACACCACTCTTTATTTAAAGTATTCACCAACCATCTGGAGACACCAGAACACCAGTGCACTGCCGACAACGACACAACACTGATTCACCGCGAGTTCTTCAACCACCTGTCAGACACCACTCACCCCCGATTCGTGCCCGTCTCCTTAAGTGACAACGCGGCGTTGTTTTGGTTGAAGGCTGTTTTGTTCGAGTGGAAGGCCGCACCCGTCGTGGCTCGATGGATTTATCACACCTGTCGTAAGTGGAAGGCATTGACATTGGTACCCTCAGAAGTGCACGCTGACAACGCGATGATGGTTAGTTCTGGCAGTAGAATACAGTTCGCGTTTGTATTAGGTAATGTGTTGGCCGCCCAGTCCTCGAGGGGACCTTTGGGTGTAATACTACTACAACTCAATCCTCGTCGTCAACAGGGTCTCCCCCGTCCATATCCAACTTCCGTTTCCGCCCTGGCATAATCTTGCCATCGCCGAAGCCTACACCCGCTTTCTTGCGCAGCACATCCAAATCCTGCTCACCCTCCTCAGCCCACTCCAACACGAGATGGCGACCCAACAAGTGCGTATGTCCAAGAGCAGCATACGCATTCTCCGCCTCCGTCCTCGACACGAAATCGAGGAAAGCAAACCCACGCGTCCGCGCGTCAAACTTCCTAGGCAGCCGCACCGACTTGAGCTGCCCATGTGCACTATACACCATTCATCAGTCATTATCAGATGAAACCCTGCGACAACGAGAACCCACCCAAACAGCTCGCGTATATCCTTTTTCGTCGCCTCGAACGGCACGTTCTTGACCAGCATTTTTGTTGTGCGGCTCTTCGACACGGCCGCATCTACAGGCTTATCACCCTCCGTGCCCCGTCCCGCAAACTTGATATGCAAGGCATGTCCGTCGAGGATGAAACCCTGCATGCTCTTCATAGCCTTCTTCGCACCCTCCACGTCCTTGAAACCAACGAAGCCATATCCCATGCTCAGTCGCGCATCAGGCCGCTTCGGGTCCGGCTTCGTCTGCACACGCGCAAACGCAAACGACGGCAAACTGCGGAAGATTTGCGTAAGACGCTCCGCCGTAGTGGCAAAGGCCAGGTTCTTCACAAAGAGTGTAGATCCAGCCGATAAGGAAGGCTCTTCGTCCGCAGCTGCACCTGCGGCCTGCTCGGGGATGGTGATGGCATGGGTGGAGGAAACGTGGACCTGTGGCGCGGGAGGCGGTGTGTCTGTGAAGACACCCAAGGGTCCTTTCTCCACATATATGACAGAGCTGCCAAGACGTCGATACGCCACCGCTCTAAACGCCGTCGACGCATCGGCCGGCCGGTCAAAGTCCACTACGGCCATCGTCCCAGCAGGAGGGACAATAACGCGTGTCAAAGTCCCGTGTGGCTCGAACAATTCACGTATCTGCTCTTCTGTAGTCCCATAAGGTATGTTTTTCACCAATATTGTAGTGTCTGAGCGTGCGGGCGATGAAAACGCAGAGAGAACGACGCCCTGCGATTCCAGATACGTTTTAGTTTCTTGAATGATGTGTGTCTCTGCTAGAGCGAGTTTAACGGCGGCGTTGTTAGAGCCACCTTCAGGATTGAGAATCTCAGACTTGGGTATGTTCATGCGATCGGCAATCGACGACGCTACAGCATCGCTCTACAAGTTCTTTGAGTACGTGGACGGAAGACCACTCAGAGATAACTTACGTTCATATATAACATGCTCCAGTTGAAATCTTGACCGGCGGCGGCTTTCCGGTTCGCTGCCTTCTCACCCTTAACGGTACGTTTCCGCCCTTCGCCCTCTTCCACCTGGAAGCCTCCTTTGCGATCCACAGCAGCGAGGATGTGTATCAAGCGCCCTTGGAAAGACTTGCGATCCAGTGCCTCATACGCGGCGAGGGCGTCGTCGGCCTTAGCAAATGACACATAGGCAAGGCCTTTGGACTTTGTCGTCGCCGAATCGAGAGGTATATGAACCTGCAAAGAGATTCGAGTTAGTACGGTTTTGAGGTCCATAGGGTAAGGAGAAGAAAGTTCAGAATAATATTTCTACTATCGGATTTCCACAAAGGAATCAGCATTCCCGAAAGTCTGATGTCCCTATGCAAAATTTCATCCCCGAGCGAAGTAGATGTCGTATTCACCTATTGAGAACATGGTCAGTACGATGTTGACTTGGATGTTGAGACGAAAAGAATAAGAAAATATTTCTACTATCGGTTTCCCTGAGATCAACATTCTCCGAAGAGTCTGATGTCCCTATTTAAGGTGTCATCGTATGGACCGCTCACCGAGCGGGACAAGTATGAAGACGAGGCTCACCTGAGAGACAGTCCCATACGGGCTGAAGAACTCGGAAAGTTCATCTTCCGTACATGAAAATGTGAGATTGCGGACGAATAATCTTGAAGTCTGTAGTATCGTTTCCTTGGTGTGATCTTTGGGTTCCGAAGCGAGTACTTGCTCCGTTGAGACCTTGGGTCCTCAAGAATCACGAAAGACATGCAACAAAAGGACATACTTTGACTGAGCCTTCATCATCCTCGTCGTCCGACTGCTCAAAAACCTTGGCCTCGGCTTGGTCAACCTTTTTCGACATATGGCGCCGCATCCAGTCCAAGTCGGACATTCCCGCCTGATTGGCGGGCTCGTCATCCTCAGGCGGGATCATATCAACATCCAACGTCTGCTTGCTCGTCGAAGCCTCTGCCTGGGGCTCATTCGCCCACGAAGGACCCTTGGTAGTCTTGCTCTGCATCACGTCCATGTACTGCTCCAACTTGGAGTCTTTCCCGGATTTACCATCCTTCTTCCCAACTTTATCGTCCTTGTTCGACTTGCCATCTGGCTCCTCAGTACGTCGACGCTTGTTCGGCCTCGGTGTCGGAGCATCCTTAGCACCCTGTACTCTCGAGTCAACTGTCATTTTCTCGACCGAAGACACTCACCTCTACGGTGTTCACGAATATCCGCGTCGAGCCAAGAAAGGTCTTGTCGAACCATGCCTTGGCAGCAGACGCATCTTGATCGGTTTTATACCCGACAAAGCCAAATCGTCTTGAGGTGCCGTCCTGCTTGTGGGCGACCTTGACATCGGTCAGGGTGCCGTCTGGTCGACCAGCCCGCTCGAAATGTTTTCTGAGCTCCTCCGGTGTGATATACGCGGGCAAGTTCTTGATGATGAGACGGGACATGGAACAGTGTGTTCAAATTATCGGCTTCATTATCGTCGGAGTTTGAATTCATAAACGGTAGTGACAGACGTCAAAGCGTCGGTTTCCTTGAAGGCGATTATACCGTGAGTCTTGCCACACTCAGTAGATGGGTATGACTGACCTCACCGGTAATAGTCGACACCGCTCGAACAAAAAGCTCATTTCGCGCTTTGAGTATGCTCCTTTCGAGGAGGGTAGGAACTATAACGCTTGAACGGTGCTGATATCTTTTAGCTCTCGATTTCATGCTAAAACATAGATTGAAGGATGTTTGTGGACTTACGGATGAAGTCGCCCGTCGCCTGCCGCAACAGGAATTGATTCCAGAAAACGTCGGTTGGGCGGATTCAATGATTCATGAAAGTCAATAAATCCGACACGGCGGAGGAGACTATGCTATGCGGAGTCCTTCAGCGAGAAACGAACGCAGAGAACGTTGAAGTTAGGATGAGGCTCCTTTCGGACGCAGAGCGTACTTTTCGCGAGCTTCTAAGTCGATCTACGCGCATTCCACGCGACGACAACACGTTCGCTTCGCCAGAACACAGATAAGTATTGCAAGGCTTGATTTATGGCGGCATAGCCGCTCTCGCTGGCGCTCGCATTCCATGAGCATCCACAATTCTGATACCATGCATTGTAATTATAATCACTGACATGTTGACAGACATCGTGCACATTATTTAGATTGCATGACCCTGCATCAGTGATGCAAACATGGGCCACCCTGCCCGTAACCACGTCTTAAACACGCTTTGCTGAGGCACGCGCTAGTACCTAGAGTTAATGAAGACGGCATTTTGTCGAGCAGCTACGCGCCGAACTGCGCCCGTTCGGACGTTTAGGACATCTACGTCAAGTCGTGTACGGCTCCGCTTTAGATCCGTAAAAATAAAATTGCGATCAGTTATTTGTCGGTCCCATCCTTCTTGTTTTATCACCACCACCATGTCCATCGCCGACACTGTTCCCGCCTTTGCCAAGCTCAATCTTCCGTCTGCAGATGAGTATCGCAAGCGCAAAGTCGCTTTGATCTCTGGTACGCGTCGTGGCCGCCGGAAATAGCACATCCCGACTGACATCGCCAGGTATCACCGGCCAGGATGGGTCCTATTTGTATGCGCTCTTCTCCCTTTGACTGTACAATCGCCTTAACGCCTCCATCAGAGCAGAACTCCTCCTGTCAAAGGGCTACGAGGTGCATGGTATCATCCGTCGCTCGTCCAGCTTCAACACTGGTCGTCTGAACGATCTGTACGAGGATCAACACGAACGTGAGGAGCACCATCCATTACGCCCTTGTGGCGAATTGACACCCCGAGCAGACGCTACCAAGTTCAAGCTTCATTATGGTGATCTGAGCGACAGCACCAACCTTGTCTATATCATCGCCCAAGTGCAGCCCACTGAGATCTACAACCTTGGCGCGCAATCGCACGTCAAGGTCTCCTTCGAGATGGCAGAGTACACCGGCGATGTTGATGGACTCGGCACGCTGCGTCTTCTTGATGCTGTGCGCACCTGCGGTCTCGAGAAGCACGTCCGGTTTTACCAGGCGTCTACTTCTGAGCTTTACGGCAAGGTTGTTGAGACACCCCAAAGTGAGACCACGCCCTTTTATCCGCGATCCCCCTACGGCTGCGCCAAGCTATATGCGTACTGGATTGTGAAGAACTACCGAGAGGCGTATGGGATGTATGCGTGCAATGGGATTCTGTTCAACCACGAGAGTCCGAGACGAGGACGGACGTTTGTAACGAGGAAGATCTCGCGGGCTGTTGCTGAGATATCGGTGGGATTGAACAACCCAGAGCAGGTGTAAGAAGATTTCTCGCGTATATGTTCTACTGCTGAAGCAATGTTCAGGACCAAGCAAATGGCTACTTGCTTGTATTTGGGTAACATTGACGCCCAGCGTGATTGGGGCCACGGTGCGTTATCAGTAGTACTTTTTGCATTGTCTCATTCGCGTTTCTGCTAGCTCGTGACTACGTTGAGGGCATGTGGCTCATGTTGCAGCAAGATACACCGGACGACTTTGTGCTTGCCACTGGGGAGACGCACCCTGTGAAGGAGTTCGTGGAAAAGTCATTTGGTCGCGTTGGGATCACGCTCAAGTACGTGTGTTGATATATCGAATCCTTGAACTTTATTTAGTATCTGCGCAGGTGGTCAGGACAAGGTACTGATGAGCAGGCGGTCGACACCAAGACTGGCAAAGTCCTTGTTAAAGTGGACCCGAGATACTTCCGTCCAGCTGAAGTCGAGTGCGTATTTCTTACTGTGTTTGGTTGCTGGGCTCACAGGATTTACTCTAGTCTCCTCCTGGGCAACCCTGCGAAGGCCGAGCGTGAATTGGGGTGGAAGCGCAAGGTTGACTTTCCTTCGCTTGTGAACGAGATGGTGGATGCAGATCTAGCTGCTGTGAAGACAAAGGTTTGGGACCAAAACTAGTACTGTAGTTTGTTATGGAAGGATTGTATTACACTGGAATATAGATATCCGTTTTCTTCGCAATGCGTTCATAAGTAAAAGCGATGATGATCGGGACGCTGTTGATGTAAGGACACGTTGAAGCTGACAACAAACCGTCATCATTTTTTTCTTTCCTTTCATTTACACGACCTCGCTCCTCTAATACCCCAACAATAATTTCGCTATAATGGAGCAGCAGGCCAAGGCGCCGGCTGACCTCAAAAAAGTCGCCGACTTTCTTCGTAGCGGGAGCGCAGGGATGAAGGTTAGAGTCGGGGCGTTGAACGGGAAGCGGGTCGACTACTTCAAAGGCAAATCCGCCGTCAAGGCGCTGCTCTCGCCAGCCTACCAGAAGAAAAAGGGCATGCCCGCCGTCAGCAACGAGGCCGAGGCGATGACCGTCCTCCACGCCGTGCACACCTTTGCCTTTTACATCCGCGTGCAGCGCTTCGGGCCCTCGGGCTCGTCCTCGTCGTCGCCCAAGACGCTGCAGATCATGCCCGAGCAAAAGTGGGCGCAGGACGAATACTACGCGTGGTTCTACGACGGCTCGCAGTGGACGACGTACGCCGGCGGCGTGCTCATGGTCGCCATCATGCTCGGCGGGGTCATGTTCCCGCTCTGGCCGCCCATCATGCGCCTCGGCGTGTGGTACCTGAGCATCGGCATGCTCGGCCTCATCGCGCTCTTCTTCGTCATCGCGATCCTGCGCCTCGTATTCTACATCGCCACCGTGCTCGTCGCGAGCCCCGGCATCTGGGTCTTCCCCAAGCTGTTTGCGGACGTCGGCTTTGTCGAGTCGTTTATTCCACTGTGGGAGTGGGACCTGCCGAAGAAGAAGTCGAAGAAGAGGAAGAGCGAGAAGGGGAAGGAGAAGGAGAAGGCTACCCAAGAGGCGGGTGTGGCGACGGGGACAGAGACTCCGCCTGGTTCGCGCACGCGCATTGAGGAGGTGGCGGACGAGGACGACGCATAAAAGAAGCCCTTGTGTCGCCATTATTTTTATGCATTTCTCCCTTTTCCACACGTTTGACAGGTGCTGCAGCGCTCGGTGGGGCAACAATTCGCCAACCGTACCTCGGAAAGATTAAAGACACACAATGAAGGACTTGAGCTGGACTTGAATATGGTCGATTGTAAAGTTTAAACTGACTAACAGTTGCAGTGCAGTCGATGTTGACTACCTAGCCTCTTCAAAGTTCGAGGCCATTTTTGCCACTCCTAGCCTTTCCCCTCATAACCTGTCTCTGTAACTCATCACAAATACAGAGAGCGCGATCCAAAGCAAAAGGTGTAACACCTGCAAAAGCCTCAAACGAAGGTCAGTCACCAAGTTTCCGTGTGAGATGCAACTGAGTACTGAGCCTTCACGTTTCACAGATCCTAATTCAATAGTTCGTGGCTCGCACTACACTACGCGCGACAATTTCAATCGCTCGTCCTGCCCGAATTCGTATCTCTGAGGTGTATCGCTTAGATTATAAGTACAGAGGTCATCCACTGTGGATACGGGACAGTAACCGACTTGCTGGCCGTCAGCTCATCTTCCGCAGTGATCTTTGCCGTCGTGGTAGAGCAAGCACTTGATATATCGGTGTGCGCTAAATGTATGTCCACTCATACAGAAATTAAGGAGGGAGAGTAGACGAGAGGAGGGCCGCGCGTGTCGACCTTTTTTGCATTTGCCCTTCGCCCATTCAGACTTCAGACGCGGCATATACTCTTGGCACAACAGTTGGAGGAAGGCCCAAGAGCGAAGAGAGTTAAGCGAAGTAGCAAATAAAATATGCGTAAAGCTTTTCTGTAATGAGAGATAGGAACAACTGGAAGTCGTTACTCTGACTGCGATGAAGAGGTTGTTCTGGAGCTCTTAGTATTCTCAGTACTGTGACTTCGATCATCCTCAACCCAGTCATCATCCCATCTTATCCTGGTGTCGTTATCAATGAAACCTCCAGCCGTAAATTTTTGCAATCGCTCTGTTTCCAGACGATAGTCTTCTTCGGAGCCGTTAAAACTGGACTGGTCGAAATCCGTGATGAACACTCTGTCGAATCGATCCACCAGCATATTCCAAGACCGAAGGTCGCGGTGTAATACGCCGGCTTTGTGAATACATTCCAAGGTCTCTGCTAGACTCGCTCTACAGAATCAAACCTCAGAGGCAGAAATGGGAACAGGCAGTTGAACACGGGACTCACGATTGTGCGGGTGTCAGCGTCACCTTTCGATTTTCATCTTGGAGCTCTCCAAGGGGGCGACCAGCATATGCGAGAATGAGTGCGGCGATATTACCACGAGTGTCCTCCCAGAATCCAAGCGAACGCGGAATTCCTGTGACGTTGGCCGCCTCTAGATGCATATATATTTTGTGCTCACGAGCTAGACGCTTTATTCGTTCTGGATCTGTTGCCATTTTGAATACCAACTCCGTGTATTTCGGGTTGCTCGATGAGGCATCTGGTTCAATGAAGGCGGTGATGGCTTCACCAGTTGCTCCCGCTCCTAATGGCTTGTCAAGCACCAGTCTTATGTACTCCTTGGGAGTGTAAGTTGGCTGCTCTTGGCTTGGCTGGGAGTAAAGGAGTATGGGTGCTGGAGAGTCATGCCCACGGTAGCGAAAGTACGTCGCGATAGCCTTTGATTTGCGTACATGGAGTTGTGTTTGCTGAAATTTACGACTTTGAGCACAGATAATGATTAATGTATATGGACCTACGAGCTCCGCCTTGTCGTGGGTATTTGGGGTCCTCCGACGCTTATTGGGACGATGCGGTTGATCATCATCTCGAGGCCGTTTCTTACCCATTACTAAGGGAAGCCGTTTCAAAGCGTCTCGCGCAATGGCAAGGTGAAGACCTGTGAAGAGTTTCCCAAATGTGGGGGTTTCAGTTGTCACTAGATCGATGAGTTCTGTTAAGAAGAGCGTCTGCGTCGCACGGTGCCGAATTCCGATTCGCATTGCAGTTCCGCAATCAAAGAGTATGACTGTGCTATCTAACCGTACTGCGTTGGCCCATGCCTGAGTGTGAATGTCAGAAATTAGAACTCGGCCAGATACAAGCTTACGCGTTGAACATAGTCGCGCATCATTGGTTCATATCCTTCGTCGGAACGGTTGATATGGGGAAGTGGGGTAATATTCCCTGGTACGGGAATCCTCGTCCACGCAACCTCTCCCTGATCCATCAGCCTACTACTTCTGCGCAACGCAGAAGGACGGATGGTGTCCTGCGAAATGGGTAGCTTCCATACGCTATCCTCTATTGGGACATCAGGAAGACGACGACCGGGAACCCCAGGAATGTGTTCCTTCGAGCATTTCGAATCCAAGCTCCAAGGAAATTCCGACGCCGTCAATTCTGACATGTCCTCCAGAAGGGAACGCCCACATGCAGAGAAAAACAGCGCCGTGATTTGATCCCGGCTGTGATCACGGAGGTTGAGCATAGTCTGATGGGTACTATCCTCGAGAGGCATCTGCATACCATGCTCATCCTCAACATCATCAAAGCGTAATACAATCTGTTCGACGAAGAATGGGTCGTGGTCTTGGGTATACAACCGCTTGGTTGTGACCCAGTTTATCAAAGCTTCGTTATCAGGTTGATTTGGGTTGATAGCCAGACACGTCGCAATCGAAGTGCATACAAAGCCCAGCCCATATCTTCGTAAATCCGCGACAGAAGTTGCATCAGACGACTTGGGTTTACGAGGCGACCAGGCGACCTGTCGGGCTGGAAGAGCTAATATATCATCATAGTGTGCGTCTGTGACATCAGCAATGTCGGAGGCGAGAGATGGCACGATGGTTACTCGCTTGAGAAGAAGGTGGTCCGGTATATGCCTGTCAAGTAGGCGGAGTGGGGAAAGGGCATCAGTAGGAAGACTGAGGTCGGAGTCCAAGGGAGACTCCTTAAAATCGAGTAGCCTGCGGAGGTAGGTTTGGGTGTCCTCTAGAGCCATGACACGCGTCGTAGGCCGTGTTTGTCAACTTTTGTGGCGGTATGATGGTAGACCCTGATCAACATCGATCCAGGAACACGCCTTGATCACGCCGCCTTGCACATGACAAGCCGGTTGGTTGCCGTCCGGCGTCCGGACTCCGCGCCCTTCAGCCACTCTCCAAGACCTTAGGCCTTAGACCACACCGTTGACCATGTCGTGGGCTCATAACCAGGTACAGAGAAGCAGACATCCAGGTTCTTGACTGCAGTTAGCTGGGTGCATACTGTATAGTCTGCTTCGCCTTCGACAAAGTGTACATCCAAAGTACATCGCCAGGCGTGGTGCTCATGAATACATCCTCCTCGTCGTAATGGAGCTGCATCCGTCCATGGGTAATATGGCGACACGACGAAATTTGGGACGAGTTGTACCATCACTACTCGACAGCGAGTCGCGCCAAGGGACGCTCCCGTCTGCCCGTTTGCCTGTTTGCCCGGAACCGACGTGTACGCCGCACACGATGACGGAGCAGTATGCTGCAGCACATGCAGTCGCTTTTTTTGGAGATGGGTGGTGAGCCAGGAAGGATTTTACATGTGGAGGAAGACTAGTCATCAATGACAGTCCGCGCGCCTTAGGGGATCGCACCATTATTCGGTCCACCGAATACAATGGCTGCTATATACCGGGAGACCGGCGTGGCGGACAACAACGAATCAATGAGGGACTGCCGGCGGCGCCCAAATTGAAACTCATCATGGATGCCAGGACGCCGGTGACGTGCACGGCTGGAAATTGTCGAACTTGATTGGTACGTCTGTAACCTGGTTAATTTCTTGCAACTTAACATGTTCAAGGTAGTATTCCTTTACTGTTCTCTGATGTATCTGCTGCGGAATCCAGTTTCATTCCGATGTTTCTTGTGCGGGAGTCCTCACGAGGACAGAATAATCCAACGCGCCGTATCGTCATCTTCATATCTGTTCAATCGCACTGCCTGAAAGATCGGAATGGAAGCAGTCCTTTGCTCCGTTTGCTAAAACCCACGACGATGCCGACCTAGAGTATGCACGTATTCTGCATTTTGCTTGCAGATGTTGTTGTTTCGTCGAAGGAAACAATGACGCTGTGCTGATGCCCAAAATATGACAGCATCAATTGGTTCTGTTGT
Organism: Hymenopellis radicata; assembly: GCA_015501595.1. Classification (NCBI taxonomy): domain Eukaryota; kingdom Fungi; phylum Basidiomycota; class Agaricomycetes; order Agaricales; family Physalacriaceae; genus Hymenopellis; species Hymenopellis radicata. The sequence continues at coordinate 45,188 of JADNRX010000158.1, forward strand.
CAAAATGGAGAGATCCCCAGTGCCCTGAGTTGGTCCGACGCAGCATAAGAACAGCCTTCCTCTTTTCCTTTCTGCCTTCGCCCCAATCTTCCATTTTACTTTTTGCCATCCACACATATATCCAACTATTTGGACTCGTGCGCCTACTACTTCTCTCTGTGTAATCTGATGCCCATACAGTTTCTTACCCAGTACCATCACCAACGAGGCTCTTGTTTGCGCCACTCTCAAAGACACACTCGGACAGACAGACATTCGAGATGACTGAGCCTCATCGCTGTAAGTAACTCGATAACGGCCTGATTTGTCGTCTGACTTGCCGTGTCCAGCAGCCACACCCGCCACAAATCAACAGCAACTTATCTGCACCACTGCGGCAACTGGCTCCTCCTCCTTCAACTTCCATGCTCCAAGGGCTGTTATCTCTTGCGCAGATACTATCCGTGGACATCATGTATTGTGTACAGCATCCGACGACGCCTCAAATCAGTCAAGCGCTGCACCCGACGCCGCAAATCCTCTTCTAGCGGATCCTAGCGTTTTGAGCAGTGGCTCTTCCTCTGCACAACTACTTCCTCGAATAGCTCAAGTGAAAAATGAAGAGAGTACTCCATGTGCGGTATCTAATAAACCTTTGTCGATTATACTTCTGACAGCCTTGTAGCACTGCTGGCTCCGCGAAACTTTATGAAGCCTTCCAGCGGGTCGACTCTGACATGTACGTTTTTAATCGAGATCGTAATCGAGAACGTTTCTGATACCTTCACTACTAGTGCCAACGCCCAATGCCGACCAGCTTTTTAAATGGACATTCCCCGCTACCGAACTAGTGCCCCCATCAGGTCCAGACGACACACGTACACCAAGCATGCGATCGTTGGGACGCGCAACGAAGCAACAAGCCGCAATCACCCGAAAGCGTCGAAACGACCTAACCACACCTCATTTTGGGTTGGTGAAGTCGCGGATTAATCCGCCATCCTTCTTCTCCATGCATCTACGTCAAAGTCAGATCCTTATGAGTGTCCAGGAAGCTCCAGATCTACCCTTTACCTTTTCGGCGGTAGTCGACAGATACATGGAGGCTCGGGGGTCCGATCTACCCAGTGTAGAATTCGACATTCTGCCACTATTTGATTATTACGAGAAAATGAATCACGGCCAAATCGAGGACGAAAACGGGATAGGGAAAGCCTGCGCGCTCCCTGAGGAGACAGCTGCATGGATCGCGTCCACGTTGTACACAAACTCGCCAGTGTGGGTGCATGCCTTGGACTGGGCACGTGAGGAGACTCATGGAATAGCTCATGCCGTCGCAGGAGCGTACCTCTCTATTTCCAACACCTCCTACTTCGCTGGAGACTCTGTGCCGCCGGGTTGCTCGAACCTCTTTGAAAGAATGCAGGGCATACGTCGTCGTCAACCCTCGCCGGGACCTATTATGGTCTGGAAATTCGTACCTGCTGGCGATCCGTTTGGCAAGAAGGGCGACGAGTATTATGCAGATGACGGCAAGCTAATGGACATCATTTCGGAGATGGCCAAGGGCAACCTGGAATTCAAATGGGCGTCTTGTGGGAATTTCACTGCGCCCCACGCCAGCTGTAATTCGACTAAGCATCAGAATGTCTTTCTCGAAGTCACTCAGACTGGTCATGAAATGACAGAGGATGCTCCCTGTACCCTTGCAATGCTGGAGAGTACGGGTTATTATACGCAGCGCATCAACGCAACGCGTTCCTCGGCGTGTAACGTTCCTCACACCCTTGTTAGGCGGGCAGGTTTCATTCTCCAAGATGTAAGCATTGGACCAGATTGCATGGTGCCCCTGCTAACCTCTCGTTATAGTGGTACTCCGAGTTGGTAGCAGTTGATGCCACGTACGGTGTTCTCTTCACCGGCAACAAGAAAATCATTGGGGTTCGCAGGCGCGACATGCAAAGCCTGTACCTGTCCAAAGTCATGAACGTGCCACAAGAGAAATCCCGCCTCAAAGTTCAGGCTGGTATGATGCTTGCCACCCTTGAAGACATCGAGGAAAGAAGCTCTATTGTTCGGGACCAGAGACTCCGTGGTGAAATTCCGAAACATGCGGACGAGTTTTTCGACATCGATTCCACATATCTCCCCGAGGCCATTCCGAGGACAAGACATCCAAAAGAAGCTGCTCCCGAAATTCCATCGCATCTTGTACGTGACGCCCAATGCTAATTCATAACCGTTGAACTCACCAACACTTATAGCGTTGTCATGTTTGTTGATTCATCCTTCCCTGATTTCATCTATATTGACTATACGCTAGATGCATCAATTAGGTGGCTTCCTTCGCAGACAGCAAGAAGTAACCCTCCGATGGTCGACCGGTCTCTCCCTCTTAAACGGCCTAGATCAGCCATTTACCATTCCCAGATACTATTTACTTCGTACTCTAGTCGACGACAAGGCTCCTGTCAACTTCGAAAAGGCAGAGATCATGATCCGGACACAATTTGACAAGAACACCTTTCTCGCTAACCTCTGGCAACACGACGAGAATCAGCACATGGGCAACTATTTTGTTGCCAAACTCGCACACGGCCACAACGATACTGAGAAACTACGCGAGGAAGCCGCTTGGTATATGTACTTGCGTCAAACCAACCACATCGGGATTCCTCAATGTTTCGGCTACTTTGAGTCTAGTGAGGTATCTGATTTCGGATTGTTGCTACTGGAGGTGTGCGATAGGTCTCTCGCGGCACAAAAGAGCATCGGTCGCGGCATGCAGTACGTTGTTGCAGTTTTTCTTTGTCTCTTCTTCACAATACCTTTTTAGGACCACAATCAGGAAATGGTTGGACGATCTACACGACAGTGGTATCGTCCATACGAGGCTCTCCCAGAAGACCATTTTGTTTGACGGAGACAACTACGGTCTGCATTTCCGCGTTGTTGGCTGGGGAAATGCAGAGTTCATCGTGGACGACGAAGGTTACGAGATACCAAGTGCTAAATCTAGACGAGAACAGGATCACAAAGATCTTAAAGCGTCGTTTGACTCGATGAGGAGGGTGTTAAGAGTGGAGGACAAGGAAGTTCAGCAATTTGAGAACACCTTAAAGGCAAAGAGAGTGAAGAGAAGTAAAGAGTAAATAGATGTACGTTCCAGTTGAAATACAGATCTACATTTAGATTCAATCATCGCTGTGGCTCGATTGTGACGATGAAGATTTGGAGCCGTTATTCTCGGCACTCTCTTCATCAGACTCCGAGGTCTCGTCTTCAGCGCTTTCGTCGTGCCCAATGATAGAATCATGGTCAACGAATCCTCCAGACGTGAACTTCTCTAGTCTCTCTGTTTCCAGGCGATATTCTTCCTCCGAGCCCTTCAAAGTTGAGCAGTCGAAATCTGTAATAATTACTCGGTCAAAACGATCCACAAGGATATTCCACGACCGAAGGTCACGGTGTAATACACCGGCTTTGTGGATGCCTGCCAAGGTTTGAGTGAGGCTGGTCCTATTAAGATGTGAGGGTTTAAACGCGTACAGTAGGTGATCACTCACACTTGCTTCGGGGTCAGTGATACACGTTTATTCTCATCCAAGAGATATCCAAGCGGACGACCAGCGTTTGTCAGAACGAGTGCGCTGACGTTCCGAGAGGTGTCCGTCCAGAACCCGAGAGACCGAGGTATTCCTTGGACGCCAGCCGCCTCTAGATGTGTGTAAATCTTGAACTCATGGAACAAGCGTCGCATACGCCCCGGGTCCGTCGCCATTTTCACGACAAGGTCAGTATATTTTGGGGACTTGCACGAGGCATCAGGTTCAATGAAGGCCGCGAGTGCCTCGCCTGTTGCTCCCGCCCCTAGTCGCTCATCAAGAAGCAGTTTGACGTAGTCTTTAGGATGATAGACTGGGCGGGGGACATCATTGGGGTTGGAGAAAAGGAGGATAGGCGCGGGGGAGTCATGCCCGTAGCGAAAGTACACCGCAATGACCTCCGAATTTTGTACGTGCAGCTGTGTTTTCTGAAATAAGGCAGGGTTGAATACGATTCCGTGAGGTAGAGAGGACGATACGTACAAGTTCAGCTTTCTCTTGGTTTTCGAGAGTCCTGCGCCGCTTATACGGAAGGTGATACTGTTCAGTTTCTCGTGATCGTTTGTTCGACTTGTTCCTCAACAGAGGAAGCCGTTTCAGAGCATCATGCGTAGCTGCTAGATGCAAACCGATGAAAAGCTTCCCAAATGTCGGAGTCTCGCTAGTCACCAGGTCGACGAGTTCGCTTAAAAAGAGTGTTTGTGTGGCACGATGCCGGATTCCAACCCGCATGGCAGTCCCACAGTCGAAGATGATGAATGTGCAGTCCAAGTTCACAGCGTTAGCCCATGCCTGGAAATAATCGTCAGATCATGTCAATGGTCGAATTGAAACAACGTACCCGTTGAACGTAGTCTTGTGAGACTGGTGTATATCCCTCTTTGAAGCGATTCATATGCGGAAGCGGAGTAATATTGCCTGGCACGGGAACCCGTGTCCATGCTATACTTCCCTCCTCCATCAGTCTGTCGCTGCGGCGTAAAATAGAAGGACGAATGGTATCCCAAGAAATAGGCAGCTTCCATAAGTTATCCTCTAACGGGGAGTCTGGGGACGCCGACCAGGGGCACCTGGGATGTGTTTCTTAGAGCACTGCGAGTCAAGGCTCCAGGGAAAGGCATCCCCGCTATCGCTTCCATGTCTTCCAACAGTGACCGCCCACATGGAGAGAAAAAACTGTGCCGTAATCATATACTTGCAGTGTTTCTCCAAGTCAGGGTGATGTCCACGGACGACCTCTTCCAAAGGCGATTCAGTATCTTTCTTCTCCGCAATATCTATGAAAGATAACACAGAGTCCTCCACGACGAAGGAGCCGCGAAACCCTCCGGGAGCCCGCAAAGATTTACATGTATACCAATTCATCAAAGATCGTTTGTCAGGTTGGTCGGGGTTTACAAGCACACGTGTCGCTATTCCAGAGCAATACAATCCGAGTCCGATCTCCCGTGCCTCTACAATAGACGCTGCACTGGATGATTTGGGTTTAACACGCAACCAGGACCAGGCGAGTTGACCGAGTGGAAGAGCCGCGATATCGTCGTAGTACACGTCGGTGACATTAGCGATGTCGGAAGTGAGAGATGGAACGATGGTTACTCGTTTGAGAAGAAGGTGGTCTGGAATATGTCTGTCAAACAGGTGGAGTGGGGAGCGGGCGTCCGTAAGAAGACCGTCGCTGGAGTCCAAAGGAGCCTCCTTATAATCGAGTAGCCTGCGAAGGTAGGTTTCCTTGTCCTCTAGAACCATTAGACGCGACGTGGTAGCGTTTTGTGGCGGTATGATGAGAAACCGTATGCATGTTGATGTGGGGAGTTGATCAACATGCGACGGATCATTCGGACCGCAAGTCCGCGCCCCTCACAGCATCGAACATGGACCTGGAGAATCCATTCAGAGCTATTCCACTTGAGAGTCCTCTCCCTGCCGCTTGTTCTGGACGGGCCAAGCCCCGGTACGTAAAGTTTGGGCCTCTCTATTATGCACAGTCACTATACATAGTACCTGTGGATCGTATTCATAAACTGCGAAGACATAAGTTACCCCCGGGCCTCAGCTACTGCTCCATTTTCATTCTCTTCATCGCTTGGTCTCCATGCCTCCAAATTTCTAACCTATCTCCAATCGATTTGAAAACTTCCCTCAAAGCCTTACAGTCTTGCTGTTTTTTGACTTCGAAGTTTGGCAGGTCATCTGCGTCGTTGTACATGATTGCTTTCGCGTTGCCCCACCCGAGTATGCGAAAGTACAGCTTGTGTCTTTCCTCGTCGAACATGATGTTCTCTTGCGAGAGTCCCGAATGGACTATGCCAGCCAGATGCAATCGATCTAACCAATTCGAGATCGCTTTCCTAAAACGAGTATTAACTGTCAAGAGAAAACTCGGCGAGGAGTCAAGACATACGTGAGCGCTGGGCTGATGCGCGACTGCCGTGCCAGTGGCTTGTTGCATGCCTCAAGAAGGAGCATGCCAAACTGAGGATCTGTTCCCGGCTCCCTAGGAGGAGCCTCAAAATAGCCAAAACATTGAGGAATACCTTCGAGTCGAGTGCGCTGCCGTAGTAGCTCGTACATGCCCGCCTCGGCACGGAGCTTTTGTGTGTCCATGCGCCCTCGCGCCACTTTGGCGACGAACGTGTTGCCCACGGGGTTGTTCTTGGCTGTGTCCCAAACATAGCAGAGGAATGAGGTCTCGCCAAGGGCTGAATGAATCACGATATTGGCGGTATCAACAGGACCCTCATGATCAATATCAAGCATCCTATACAGCGAGGATCGAAGCACAGTCTGTGGCTGATCCATGCCAGTTAAAAGAGGAAGAAATAAATCTGTCGACCATCGAATGCGAACTTCGGTTTGTCTGCCGATGAATATAGCTAGCTCGGAGACCTGTCTCAAAGAATGAGTATAGAAAAAATCACCGTGGAAAGTAAGGCAACGCACGCTCCAGCGCTATAATGTTCATCGACTCGTTATTCGGGCGAGATGACCAAGAGCAATATAAGTACGCACCAACTGCTGTGAGATCTCCTTGACTTCCCGCCTAGGTACTTCCTTGGGAAGCATAGCTGGAAAGTAGGTAGAGTCGATATCAAAGGATTCGTGCATCTGCTCCTGAGCCGTAGTGATTCGCTCGTCAATATCTTCAAGAGACGCCAGCATCATGCCGACATGAACTTTGAGATGAGGTAGCGTGCCGTCTTCCGCAGAGCACGCCCGAGGCACGTCCTGGATCCTAGAGAGGTACAGCGTTTTCTTTCCCCGGTTACGAATGGCGATCAGTTGCTTATTACCAGTGGAGAGAACACTATATGTGGCATCCACTGCGACCATTTCAGAGTACCACTACAGTGGGACGTCAGCGCGAGGACCACACATTTCTTGGATACATACTTCTTGTAGAACGTAGCGTGCTCGGTTGACAAGGGGAACCGGTCGAAGGCCCGAGTGGTTGCTTTTCGTGATGACCTCCGACTGAGTTCTGTCTGCTGCGGCCAGCATTGCAAGGGTACACGTCGCATCATCGGTCATGCTGTGCCCAGTTCTGCTCAGTCTACCAGGCGCATTGAGATGCTTAGACGAACGACAGGCGCCCTGAGACTTGGTCACCTTCTTGCAAGCCGTCCACTTGAACTTGACTCTGCCATCCGCCATGTCCTGGATGATGTCGAGTATCGCGCCATCGTCTTCAAAGCCCTCATCGCCATCTATCCCAAAGGGATCTCCAGCAGGCACGAAGGCCCAAACAATTATTGGCGATCCGGGAGAGGGTTGGTCGAGGTGAATCCTCAGTAGCGCGTCGTTTGGCTTTGAATGCGACTCGGGAGCGTAACGTCCATCGTTGACATAAAGGTATCCCCCGGCGACGGCATGTGTCATTCCATGCCTCTCTTGGCGAGTCCATTCGAGATGCTGCGTCCACACAGGCGATCTTGTGTACAGGGTAGACGCGATACTGGCAGCCATGTTTTCCGTGAAATCGTACGTCTGTCCAATCCCATGTTCGTCCTCTATCATCGTGTTAGACTCTCTCGCCACATATTGCGCTCGAGACTGGTGGGAGAGAATATCGTCCGGCTCTATAACGGGTAGATCTGGCGGCGTTCGAGCCTGCACGTATCTGTCGGTAACGGCGGATAGCTCATCTGAGAGGCCGGGACATTTCTTGACATCGATGAGGACTTGCTCTTCGTTAAGATGCATCGAAAAGAATTCGGGTGGAGCGATTCGGGATCCTTCGATATCGGGGGAATACGCCGTCAAGGTGGTCAAATTGCGCTTTCCAGCACCAACAGCAGTCAGTGGCTGACTGCTGTTGGTTGGCGGGAACATATTCTGCGTAAGCGCCGTCTCCGCCCGGCCAAATGGGCGCACAAGTTCAACGCGAGGAGCAGTCCAATTGAAGGCCTGCTCAGCATTGGGTGCGAATCCTAAACCCAAGGCTGAAAGGACGTTAAAAACGTTCCAAAAGGAGTAGTGATATGACGAACAAGCGACCGCATGCATGGATTCCAACAGAGATGTATTTGATGAGGAAGGTAGATCCGCGGAGAAAAGGGAGTTCGTCGAAGAAGATGGTAAACCGATGGAGGAAGAAGATGGATTTGTGGCGCAACATTCGGCACTCCAGGTGTAGATGTGTGTCGACGCTGTGATAATAGAATGAGGCTGATAAATGAAAGCAAGCTAGGTAGGGGACTTACAGTGTTGGTCCGTGTCCATTAAATGAAAATACACGCCACCGCTAGTGCACAGCGCGGTGGAAAATGTGGCTCGCACTTAAGCGGTAGCATGAGTAGTAATGATGATTGGAGACGAAGAAAACTTACAGATAGCAGTTTGCACGCACTGTAATGAGAGTGCTGGGATGTGAAGAGATGGCAACAGAAAGAACTTGAAAGAATTGAGAAAGCCATTCTTATATGTCCGGGCCGGCCGTGGTGCCTGAACATGTACATTTCCACGCTCAGAACGCGTAGAATTATTGTTCTGTTTATAGCCATCAAAGTCGGGAATGGAGCCACGGCCTTCGTATGATGAACACCCACGAAACCGGCAATAAAGGACGACATGAATTTCCTGTTGTCGTGTCGCGACCGACATTTCTGGTTGATGCCGCAAATTGGGGTCAAGGAGGATGCAGTGTTAGATCCTCTAGAGTCCAGAAGAAAGCCAAAAGCTCGAACAATCGCCGACAAGTTGAGTGAATCCAATATTTCTTCAAGCCGTGGTTACAGTAAGCAGAGACGTAGGACCCAGGAAGCTCCCCTAGACCGCAGGCGATTTTTTGGACTTTTGAGGGCTCAAAATTGGTCAAACCTCCCGCGAAAAATTCGACTTCTGAAGGAAATTTCGGCTGAGGTTCGGCGGAATTTGGACTTTTCAGAAGATGGGCGAGTGTGGGATTCTGGTCGGACCGGGATAGCTCTGTGGCTCAGTGGGTCATCTTTGTTGATTCTCACTCGCAACGACTTGGGTTCCACTCGGAAGCCGAAAGTGTGGCGCACGGAAGTCGCCCAAAAGGAAGTGACACTGCACGTGATGTGACAAACCTCGGCGATTTTTGGACTTTCGCCCCAAAAATTGTGGCATCGAGGTCGCCGGCGGTCTAGAGGAGCTTGCCGGAGCCTAGAGACGTCGTTCTTCTGTAACTGGACTCGAAAACCGGTTGGAGAGGAAGGGTTTAAAGATTACTTCAATTTGGAAGGATGATGGACAAGTCAGGAGTCAATACTACCTGCGACAAGGTGAATACTGGGTGAATAACAAGACTAATATTGAATGAACGAACCAGTCAAAATGCTACTCTCTCTGTTTAACCTGCAGTAGCGAAAAGTCGGCGAAGCTAGACGCGACGGTGGCACATGATGATGGTGGAAGGCAAGAGTGATCGCCGCCTCTCTCTTACCATCACCACCTGAATACGCCGAATGTCGGGCAGGACGAGCGATTGGAAACTGTCGCGCGTAGCTTACAGTCTTGCAATGCCAGTAAATGCCGAGGTATGTATCCGACCTGGTGCGCGCCTAGAGTCGCTGCTAATATCCCCTAACTAGCCGCCTTAGCATGAATGTCGATGGTGGTACTATACATGAACAAGCGGCAATGCGCGGACAGCCCTAGTCTCCCCTAGGCAGACTCAAAGCGCTTGAGAACAAGCGTATATAGAGGACCTAGCCATGCGAGTGGAAGATGCCGCCACCCGGAAACTAGGCGATTTCGCCCACTTCCGTTTTGAGCTGTCTCCCCGAAGCCTGTAACTGCGATAATCGGTTTTTTAATTGAAGACCAGCACTATAGATGGACAACGTCTTTCCTTATCGAGTCCTTGATGCACATTCTTCTCCACACCTTATGTACCACACGACTACTACTGGAGCAATTCCTGCCAATCCAGACTCTCGAGATCATCATCGCCTTACGATACTGTCATGACGGGACATGGTAGATGCAGGAAGACATACTAAAACCTTCATTCACTCGCGTCTGGTCCAAGTCAAATGCATCTATCTGTGCTGACAGTGAGAGCTCCGAGAACCCTGCGGCGGCGGCAATTTAACACCATGAGGCGTTACCAGTGCTTCGAGTCACAGGTTTAACTTTTCTGACAGGCGGTAATTCAAGATGCAGATAGAAACGGACACGTAGCCGAGCTCCTTCCTCGCTATAGCGTATGGTCTGCAATCACACTCCGACGTTCAGTCTCGTGGAGGAGTCATACTCGCGTGTTCCTCGATTAACTTCGTGGCATTTGACGGTTCGTTCCTGGCCTTTGACTTATCGCGTCCATACGACCGGCTGGTAGCGCGCTTCGTGACCCTTTTGCTATCCTCTGACGTATGGCCCTGCATCCGTTTTTCAGATAAAGCCTGCTACCCCCGCCACGGTGGCGATTAGGTCCCTCACCTTCCTCTACCGCTTCAGTAGCACCGGATTCAAGCTCTGAAGATGTTCAAGATCTCGTATCCGGCATGGTACCACACACCAATGGCGCAGGTCTTCATGGTCGGCTTTGTCTGCTTCTGCACCGTCGGCATGTTCAGTGCCATTAACCAACTTGGAGCAGGTATGATAGGAGTGCTTTTTCTCCTCGTCCATGCTCTGATCGTCGTGCTGTTCGTCAGGTGGAACTCAAGACATGTTAGTTGATTGTTTAGTTTATGCTTAGTTTAGGGAGTTGACGCGTCGACGGTCTACAGTGCCCTATCCGATATCTCCAATTCGGTTCTGTACGGCGTCTTCTGTATCGCGGGATTCTTTGGCGGTTCTATCAATAACTTGCTGGGCCCGAGACTCACGCTCTTCATCGGCACTTTGGGGTACATCCTGTACATCGGCTCCCTCTGGTGTTTCCAGACTCAGGGTACGCGTTGGTTCCTCATTCTCGCTGGCGGAATCCTGGGTGCTACTGGTATGTGCATTGACTATCTCCCAAAACATTCTCAACTAGTTCAACATTCTCCGTATAGCCGCGCTGCTTTGGTCTGCCCAAGGATCTATCATGATGTCCTACCCCGAGGAGAAAGATAAAGGTAGGGCTATCGGGATGTTCTGGGGCGTAAGTGCGGTCACTTCATCGCCGCAGTTTTACTCACGAGTGCATAAATGTTTAGATCTTCCAAGCTGGGTTAGTACAGACTCGGTACCTCGTAATGGTACACGTTCTGATAGTGCGACAGGTCTCTCATCGGATCCATTATGGCGTTTGCTATCAATGTGAAGAACGGTGGATTGGACGCTGTCAAGACCACGACCTACTTAGCCATCATGATCGTAATGGCGTTCGGATCTTGTTTGTGTTTCTTCATCCTTGCCCCATCCGAAGTGCGAAGGTCCGATGGTACTCGCGTTGAGCTGCACTCCACGACCACCTTCCGAGAGGAGGTTTCAGGTTTCTTGAGGTGCCTTGTCTTCCTGCTGCTCACGTTCTCCTCCATGATGTTAACACTCCTATCAGTCTCTTCAAAAACAAGCAGATGCTCCTTCTCCTACCCTTATCCTTCGCGAGCAACTTTTTCTACACCTACCAGAGTGCCATCGCGTTCGCCTTATTAGATTCTTCGACGCGCGCCCTGAACGGTATCATTACTGGAGTCGCCTCCATCTGCGGTGCCCAAATCCTTGGTCTCGTCCTCGACATCAAATGGCTCGGGCGTCGCAAGCGTGGCTTCCTCGGTCTTGGTGTCACCATGACATGCGCTGTGGTCGTATGGTCGCTGGGTATTGTGTACCAGGTCGGCTTCACCAGAGCGACGGTATTCGACCCGAAGATCAACTATAAGGACTCGGCGGCGCTCGCGAAGCCCGCTGCGTTGTTATTCTTCTATTACATCAACGACGCGTTTGTGCAAAGTCTGATTTATTGGACGATGGGTAGTTTGACCAACGATCGTACGTACATCTCTTTGTCAGCTTCAAGTGTATGGCTCAATGCGCGACTCTCCAGCCTTCACTCTTGCACGATATGTATGTTCTTTGACCTCCGACTCTTTTTGGTGTGAAACTGACATCCGAATAGGCTGGCTTTTACAAAGCCATCCAGTCCGGAGGTGCCGCAATCGCCTTTGGCGTCGACGCTGTAGCAACTCCTTATATCAACGAAATTGCCGTGAACTTTGCTCTTCTGATGCTTGCGCTTCCGCTTTGCGGGGTTGTCATCTTTTCGATCAAAGAACACAGCGACGTGGTGGTGGTATGTTGTGTTCCATTTAACCATGATATGCCACGCTAATTTTCGATATAGGATGTTGTAGAGGAATATGGTGACGAGAAAAAGGCGTCTAGCGAGGGCGTCATTGTAGATCAGAGTTAGATTGTAGAGTTCACGAATAGGTATGCGAACTTTGAATGGGAATTATGTACTTACTGGGAAATCATGGAACTCTCTTAAATAACTTGATGGAGTAGCGTACACGTCCGAGCCGCTATATACCACACTTACAGCGCGTTATTTTCTGACAATCGTCGCCGATAGGCCAGACAGTAGAATGCAATGGTCAAGTTGGGTCGAGCTCTGGTTCGGCGTGGCGCCGGTAAGACCGAGATACAAAAAAAATGAGTCGATCGAACCTTGCTCTCCTTCCACCAAGTGATTTCAGCGTTCAACCGTGCAAGCCCGCCGTTCTATATCTGTCAATGCTCACAAAGGCGCAGCGGAAGGTGCCACTTCTAGTCTATCAGCTGCTAAACCAGGCTTCATAATGTTTCTATAGGCGTGTGTCATGTTGTTGCATAACCACCGAGCTGTCCCCGAGACAATGTATTAACCTAGTTAAAACGCGCTGTCCGGGAGGAAGACTGGTCATCCAACAATCTTCGTCTCCATGTCTTCCACGAGAACTATCGCAGTCTTAGGCTATGGAAACATCGGCAAGCCTATTGTCGAGGTCAGTGTTATACGGTCTTACATGTTCGAACATTTTCTGAGGATGCTATCGACACTGTAGGCGCTGTCTGCGGCTGGCGCAGTCGTACTTGTCTTATCTCGAGATGCTTCAAAGCTCTCAGGTGTTCCTTCAACCGCCAGAGCTTTCTCGGTTGACTATGCCGACGAGGTCAAGCTTGGCGGGCTCTTCAAGGAGCATTCCGTCGACATTGTAGTATCAACCTTGACGCCCTCCGCTGTGTCCGATGTACAAGTCGCTGTAGCGCGCGCAGCCAAGAAGGCAGGCGTAAAACTGTTTGTTCCCAGCGAGTACGGAATATCGACCGAGGGTCACACGGGAGACAGCTTGTTCGGCGCCAAAAATGCTAGTGCAGGTTGGTCGCAACAGATTGACATTGATTGAAATACTCATCTACGTCATTCTATAGCTCAAATCCAAGCGCTCGGCCTCCCGACAGCTCGAATCATGGTACGTTTCTTTTTGAACTTGGTTATCATGACTGAAGCTAAGTATCGTGAAGACTGGCTACTTCATGGAATTCATTCCTTTCGTGACATCCGACGCTAAGAAACCCGGAGAGTTTGTTATTGCTGGTAATGGAGACGTCAAGTTTACCGCCACAGCTGCTTCGGATATCGCCGGTCAGTACCGTCTTTCAAAAGATGGCTTCTCACATTTCCTGATGTCGTCTTCTTTCTCCAGGTTATATCGCTCACATTCTGACCACTCGGTCATTTGCCGACTTGAACAACTCCATTCATCTCATTGAAGGACAGTCGTTGACATTTAACGAGGTTGCTGCCTTGTACAACAAGAAACCGACTTACGTTGCCGTCGACGCGATCGAGCATCCTGTTCAACGAGTCCTGCTGACGGCTCTCAATGCAGGCTGGGCGAAGACAGGGTTCGATATAACTAAGCCCGATGCTCCATTCGAAGTCGTAGATGCGCGGTCTAGGAGCTCCAATGCGCTTTGGCCAGGGCATGTGTGGAAACAGCTGAAGGATGTTATTCCGTCTTTGTAAAAGGAAATGTTATAAGTGAGAATTTTCATAACTATCACCAGTTTCAGCATTATGCTGTACGTGAGCGAGATTGGGCCAAAGCATATAGGCCTGTTTCTGACTGAAAGTGAGCATGACGAAGGCTGGCTACTTCATGGAGTTTATTCCCTTCCCGTCATCCGATGCTAAAAAGCCTGGAGAGTTTGTTGTTGCTCACGATGGAGATACCAAGTTTAGCGCTACAGCTCTTTCGGATGTTGCCGGTTCCTATCTGTGTTCAAGTTCTCCCCGCATTGACGTCCCGTTTCTATACATTCTTACCACCAAATCGTTCCCAGACTTGAACGATTCACTCCAAGGACAGTCGCTGACCTTTAACGAGATCGCCGCCTTGTACAACAAGAAACCGACTTACAGTTCATCTTGAATGCGATCGAGCTTCGTCTGGAGCGCGTACTGTAGTCGCAACGGAGGCGCTTACCCTCGGCCAGCCAAGTAAGCAACCTTCATATTCCTACAACTAAACCTACAACAATTATATGTCAACCTCGGCACGTTCTGCATCCCGAACATGAGCGTCAACCTTCTCTCTATAAAAGCGCAGCATTCCTGCCACGTCGATCCCCGATATATACCCCCCAGTAAGCATCATCTACCAATGCCAAGGTTAGGGCCAAGTACTCAGTAGGCGCGGAAGTGCTACCCACTAAGAGCCATAGCCTAAAAGCCGCATATCCAGCAGCATAATACACCATTCGCCAGTACTCATCTACGAAAGCCTTCACTCCGCCAACATTATCCTCATTGAAGACATTCCTACGTACAATCCGAGCGTCAGTCTGGAATTCCGACTACTAGACAGCTGAGGGCTCCTACCGGTTGAGCTTGATCCACCTCGCCCATAGCGCCTGCATCACCTTCAGCTCGTCCGGGTAACTGTTATGCTCAAAGATCTCCTCTTCGCGATCGAGGACCTCCCACGCAAGCACGCCAAACTTGTCCATCGACAGCGCGCCAAGAAGATCGTAGATTCGCGGGCCACGGGGACGACACGAATAGTAAATGTCGTTTCCCCCATCATAAGATCGAAACGGAAGGTACGGATACCTAATCGCCGGACGCATAAAGTCATATTGATGCGGTGCTGTGAATGAGGATGAATCCTCTGGCGAGCGGATTCGCATAGACGAAACCCCAGCTTGCACTTCAGCACTGAGGGTTTTAGACATAAGCACGCTAGAAACCCTACAAGTCGACTCACATCATGTCTGCATCCTCGATATGGGGTTCTTTCTCAACAAGAGACTGTCCCACAAATGATTCTTCAGCGTTATCGGTGCCTTCGTCGGCCGGTCCTGGATGAACGCCGTTGTCCGGGAGTTCTGTTATTTCGTGTCTGTCTTGTGGCTCGGATGCAAGTGGTTCTTCCACCATTGTCTCGTCCTCTACCAGTGCGGTGGGGACTGCCAAATTCCTGGACGCAATGCTCAGAGATTTGTGTCAGCTTGGCGCTGTACACGTACAAGTTGATCTCAGCTTGTTGCCTTCCGTCTGCCACACCGATACCTGAGGGACGAGATAAAGACGTGTGTTCGTCGTCGATATTGGCTGAGGTAGGCGTGATATCCGGTCTGATATTGTCTATTCAGCGAGTAACGAAGACAGCAGCAACACAAACCGTGGCAGAGTCAAATGCAGCTTCCAGTGAAGTCGGTCTGTCTGATCTAAAATGACCAACATTTTCAACACGAAGAAAGAACAGCACTTACAGGCGGATCAAAGAAATTGAACACCTGATGACACTCGACCTCAAACTCGGAATGGTCCCATTTCAGGTGAATCAGCAACATTTGCTGCGTCTTGAAGGCATTGTGCTGATTGCAGAACGGGCAGTGCCAACCGCGCATCTTTGTAGAGTGAGAAATATCGGGGTCAGAGGTATGGATCGTAAATAAAATATCGACTTCCGGCGCAAGCGACTCGGGCAGTGTGTCAGTCTTGATGCCAGTCCTTTTACAAGCGAGGTAGAACCCAGTACGGAGATTACGTCTCAGAAATGGCAGTCTAGAAACCGGTCTAAGGTACTGCAGGACTTTCGCCAGCTCAGGAGGAGGGATGTTGGGAGTGGATGTGATCTGTATTTCGTCGTCGTCCAGGTTTGGGGGAGACGCAGCACGGTCATCACTGATTACAGACACTGAGCCAGAGTCTGAGTCGTCAGACGAAGATTCATCTAGTGTTAGGGCAGTCGGTTTGGATTTTCGCGCACATTTTCTGAGCCGGGACTCAGATGATCAAATCATGGGTCGAGGACTGGACTTACCGTGATATCAGAAAACGGCGCTCGATAAGCGGAGTAGGGGGCGTTTCCTCGTTCCTAGATGGAGCCAGTTGGATGGCGGACATTCTTGGGGCACGGATCGTGTCGCGTTGGAAGACATCCGGCTCCCTACGCTGGGAGGGACCAGCAGCCTTCCGATATGACTTGACTACGCGTCGCACTGACAAGGGATCTGGTACAATCTGTAATAAAAGTAAACATTATACAAATGGACTGGAATTCTCATCACTGACCACTCTCCTTCGGCTCGGAACAATGGCGGCACTAACACTGCGAATATTACGGGAACCAGAAGGCGTTGGTGGTCCGTGATTACTGGCCAATTTTCGCGACATTACGGTATGTCGTTTCCTCTGTGGCGACTGATACGAGCCATTTTGGCTTGGGAACGGCTGGCGCGCAGATATACTTGTCGAGTAGTCCATGTTCCGGTCCATTTCTTCGCGTTAATAAGGGCTGAGAAAAGGCGAATGCCCGATAATTGAGAAATGGTATCGCCGACGGTTTTACTGGCAAACGGATAGGTATAGTCACGACAGAAAGACCGGAGATGATCGAAGTTCTGGTTCAAGTGGCAAGTTTCCTTTTTGGAACATACTGCTCACTGTCACGTGCTCGTGAGCTCCAGCCAATTCGCACAAGAAACATTGCTTCAACGCGCTGAGATTAAGTAGTCAAAGTACAGGCATAGCAAAGCAGGTATGATTTATCTGAGAATTTTACAGGAGTCCAAACGAGAGGAGGGGATATAAGTAAGTAGTAGCATGAAAGACAGCGAGCGATATGTACATGTAAGTATTCCATTCCACATGAAAAGAAAGAAAGGAATTAAAACGTAAACCATTAAAAGATCCATAATCCATATCAAGGCTACCATGTCCACGAACGTCCGTCTACATGGCACTCCACTGCCCCTGCTGCATCATGGGCATCTGTGGCTGCTGATACATCGGCTGCGGCCACGCCCGCCGCCCATCGGCGGTAGCGCGTACTGCTGTTGTTGTTGTGGCTGCTGCTGCTGGGGCATGAAATTGAGACTCGGCGAGGGCGTCATATGCATCTGAGGCGTCGACGACATCATCTGAGGCGTACCCGACATCATTTGTGGCGTCGTCGACATCATCGAGCCCATCTGTGGGGGTGTAGAATACTGCATCTGGGGCTGCGAGGAAAACATGTAGCCCGCAGGCTGCGCGATCGGCGACTGTACCTGTACCTGGTTAGAAAAGTACTGTTGTTGTTGGGCTGCTGGAACTGCTGCTGTTGTTGAGGCTGCTGGAATTGTTGCTGCTGCTGAAGGAAGGGATTATAAGGCGACTGCCCAAAGCCAGTCGCATTCATCATCATCATCGGTTGTTGCGGCTGAAATTGGGTGTTCAGGATGGGGAGAGACGGAGACATGCTCATCGATGGCTGCTGGTATTGGAGAGGAAGCGAAGGACCGCTGGCAGACGTTTGTAGTTGAACCAGGTCCGCCCACACTCCGTTCTGGAGTTGTTGCTGCTGCTGAGGTTGCGGCGGCGGCTGCATCTGCATGCTGGGCCTCGGCTGTATTGCCACGGCTGGCTGAGGTGCAGGTTGCGATGCCGAACGTGACTGTTGGGGAAGAGCGGCGGTGGACGGACGCGACGGGGCCGCAGGAGCTTGCTTCTCGAGTGGCGTGGTTTGCGGGCGGGGTGATATTGCTGTAGCGGAGCGCGAAGGACCGAGCTTGGATGCGACCAAAGCGGCCTTGTCAAAGAAGCGTTTGTATTCGTACTTTGCTAAGCGGGAATGAGAAGCTGTGGGAAGACGATAGGAACTGGTATGCGCTTACAGCGAATGTACTGCTCGAGGTCTGTGTCTCGTGTCGCGTCCATCAAGGGCGGCGGTGGAGGATGTTTGAGTTCATTGGGGTTATAAATCGCATTTGACTTTACGTTTCCGATATTCTTCATGTTCTGGGTCGCGGGTGAGTGACATTTAGGATTACTATTCTGCTAGAACGAACCTCTGCTTGCTCTTTTGTCCATAAATCCATAGTAATACTCTTACTAAGGGAGGAATGAGAACGAGGTCTATCCCTTGAGAACATTAGACGCACACTTTGGTGATGTGCGTGCCGATCTTCCGGTGAATGCTAGCACAATGCATGCTGGAATGGAAGGGCCTTATGAGCCCCACGGAAGAGACGGGGAAAGCCAAAAACATACCAGAGGAATATCCCCAAGCTGTGCGACGCCCAGCGTGGGTTCTTGGCCTTGCAGTCGGCGCATATATCTTCAAAAATAGCGTTCAACGACGCGGTCTCTCCTGACGCGGAATCGCTTACCGTTCCCTGGTTGGAGAGCTAGCTCCTGGACCAGTTTCTGGCTGCGCTCGCTGGTTATCTTGGATGTCATCGTGGGTCGCCAAGGGAGGGAAGCAAGAAAGACCGAGAGATGGAGGTGCGACTTAAAGAGGGTGGGACCATGTCAGCCGGTACCCCGTACCGCCCCTACGTCACATTTCTGACTTATTCTCCGACAACAACAATGCAGACCTCCGTCGAGGAATACCTCAAATACGACTTTGACTCTGACCAGGACTTTCAGGTTGGAACCTGCTTGCCCTACTCTGCTTCAGCTTTGATTGGACATCTTGAAGCAAGGCCTAGCTAACATTCTCGCGTCCAATCCTGCCCCGACGTCCTGACTAACGCGAAACTATATTATTTCAACCGGTGATACTGCTTTGCTATTAGTCGCGCTCTATCCTAAATGTCATCAGTATCACCGGTGGGACGCTGACCTCGGGTGATCTGCCCGCGTCGGATGCGGCCTCGGAACCTCACACGCTGACCTTCGCCCAATTACAGGCCCTCATCGAGTCTGGGAGGGTCGACGAGATACCGAACAACAAGCCGATATCGGGGGAGTTGAATGTAGGTCGTCCCCCGTTGAGCTGTATGCAACTGGCGTTGACGAGTATCAGGACGATCCACCGAGCCAGTCGACAGCCTCTGTTAGAAAGAAACCATGGAAACGAGAGAGCCGGTCTCTGTCGGGGAGAATACAGATAATGTTTCAGTTAAGACCGATGCAACCACGTAACCGTTCTCATTGTATGCCTCACGAATGCAGTGCGTCTTAGAAATGCCGTTCCTCAACGTAAGTTAACATCTTCATTCGTGGGTCCTCATACCCCACACCAAATCATGCTACTTAGTCATACGGGCCCACTCCGTGAGAGGACAATCACGCCTGACCAATGGAGTGTGGCGCAGATCTCTCGATTTTATCTGGGAACTTTCTCCATGATTAGTGAGTCTTCCGCATAGACATGAGATATCAGCTCAGTTCTACACGATCACGGTTTTGATTGCAACTTTTGCGGTTCATCAAACGAACCTAGTGCGACGGAAAACGGAAATCACGAAGCCCTCAGGTGTGATCAAGGTATCATGTTACCGCGAATCATTACTATATCACTAACACAGTCCAGAAGACATACTGTGGCACAGTGCATACCTTTCCACAACAATCACGCCCATTGCGGGCCATTTCTGCTTATACCTCGTATGGTAATCCATATTCATCCCGTCGTCGGATGTTATAGGGGGTAGGCGACTGGGCGCCTTTTTTCAGGTTTTTTCGCCGGCATAAGTGGCGAGCCCTCAGCCAAAGTTGTCGTGTATTAGATGGGGAGTATGGGTTTGTGTTTCGAGTAGTTTTTGGTACAAGATGATGAAAGTACTGTGTAATTGTTTGTGTTTGGGCTCTCCAGGGAGATTGGCCTCACCAGCCTGCCGGATGCGTTGCTGTGCTCCTTCAGGTTTGCTATAGCTATCAGTGCATAACATTTCATCACTGAAGTGTCCAACGTGTGGCCACATATAATGAATGACAAACTATATGTTCGCACTCGAGTCCCACAAGGCATCTGTTTCAAACTAAAATACAAACGAAGGAACTTGATATCACATAGGTTGGTTTCCGAATCAAAAGCTACACCACAAAAAAAGGTAGGTATACGCATGCCAAAGAAAAAACGTTCTCGAAAAAAGCCCGCACTGTCGTACTATGTGTGGATTTGTTGAAAAAAACACTCGGGGTGAAGGCATATCACCGGCCAGCACAGTTGGCACTAGCGAGTAAAGCGGGCGCCCGAGTCGATAATCATCGAAACAATATCAATGTATGTGTGTGTGTGCACCTCGTGCTGTTCTCCTCCAACTAGCCTGTAGGACCCCACATCGATGGGAGCGGCGAGACATTATACGCCTGCCCCGGATCATGCAAGGACAAGTGGCGCGTGTGCATCCCAACAGCAGCATTCGACGAGCTATAGTACGCTTCCGGTCCTCCATACTCAGAGGGGTATAGTCCCTGAGGAGGAAGCGGATGCTGAGAAAGTGGATATCTATCCATAAACGGCGATTGACTGGGAGGGAAATTCAACCCCAAACCACCGCGCATCCCGGCGGAGGGCTAACGTGGTCCCTAACCATCGGCTGAGGCGTAGAGCGAAGGGCGCCGACGGAAGCGAGCCGGGAATGTAATTTCTGACTTTGCGAGTTCTGCGTTGGCGGAATGGAGGACGCCTGCGATGACAACTGCGGGGCCAGCTAGCAGCGTCCACGTCCATACCAAAGCTTCGGGGATGCACATACGGACTGTGGTTGTTGCGGCCGGCGTTAATCTGCACCGGCTCGTCTGAGGCGGTCGCCCATATCGAACGGGCCTCACTCTTGATGGGGAAAAACCGATGCTGCTCTCCCGAGACGCTGCGTGAGGTTGGTCGCTTCCCACCTACGAGGACATCGGAGAAGAGCAGATCCTGCGCTGTCGTAGCTGGAGCGGCCGTCATGGATTTCGGTGTGGTAAGCGACGGCGAGAGGTTGTTCTTCGCAGGGGATATGGGGAACCCGATGGACTGAGTTTCGGGGGACTGAGCCGGGCTGGGCTAACCTTGACGGGGTGAGGGGAATGACGGGAGACCGCTTCAAAGGAAGGGTATTGGGACGCAGATGCCCTAAGGAAGTTAGCTCACGATTTAGGCTGGAGATAAAGGACTCACCTAGGATACAAGACTTGCTCTTCTTCATCGTCGTCAAAGTCCTCTTCATTCAAGTGGCCAAAGGCTTCAGCGACAACATCGTCGGTAGTCTCAGTCATAGTCTCGTCATCTCGGACTTGGTTGCAGTGAGGGAAAACACCGGACGCGTCGGCTAAAGGCAAAGACAACTTGAATGGAGAGTTCTGGAGGTGATTTGTTAGTAGAATGTTTATACGGAACAAAGACTGTCGCTTGCCTCAAATTCTGCCACCAGTTGAGCATCTTTGAGAATATCACCAATGCGCATTAGATGCACAACATTCGGATGCTCCCCGACAGCCGAGACAGTCCCCTGTCGGCGAGCAAACAAGCCTCTCAAAGGCAGGAAACCTTCCATCTCCCTGTCCTCCTCCAGTGCCGATGTCAACTCTGGTAACTGATCCGCAGGAAACGCGCTTCCGAGGATCTCGATAAAATCAGTGAGCACACGCCAAAACGCAGTTGTCTCTTCGCTGGTGTGCTCAATCAGGTACTTGATGTTGGCGCGCAGCCACTTCATACTCATACGCAGAGCGCCTAAAGTGCGGCGAAATGGCGCTGTGATACGCTGTGCCAGATCCATGTCAACCGTATCAACTGATCCGATTTCCTGTAAGCCAACTTCAAGTAGGGCACGATGAAGTAGGAGGAGATGGTTGAGAATGCGCGTCTCGACAATGGACGGATCGAGAGTGGGGGATGTGTCTTTGGATTTCTTGTTGACAGGCGCACTTAGCATGCGATGTGTATATAGAGCGCCCTGCGAGGTGACAAGAATTTGAGGGATGAATTCCTCGGGAAGGTGACGCTCAGAAAGAAGGGCCTTGAATTCTTGGTAGATGGCGCTTGATTCTCTCTTGGTCAACGAGTCCATCCTGTAGATGAAAATCAGTCAAGATGCATGAGGGAAACAATGGTCGTACTTTTGCAGTCCGAGACGCCAAAGTCCATGGAGGACTACCATCTTATCCTTGAAGATGTCGATGCGGATTTTAGCAATGGGCGGTTCCGAGGCGAGATTATCCTCCTTTGAGCGGGCTTTCCACTGCTCGAGAGCCTTGTGCATAATTGTGCCCATGTTGTCCGCCGCAGTCTCGTAAGGCTGCTTAACACACAGCGCGAAGTAGTAGTGAACGAGGGACATGAACTGGTCCTTCTCATATGATGCAAGAATAGCAAGTTGGTGTGAGGGATTGCCGTCGGTTGCGACGAGAAGTTTGGCTTGCTCGTAGCAGCTCCGGGCCTTTGTGTAATTCCTCGGGCGAACAAGGTCAAGACCTCCAGGTGGGGCACCTCTTCGGCCGCGACCGCGTCGTGGGGCGTCATCGTGTCCAATTCTTGAACGGCCTCCACCATCATTGTAGACCTCCCTATAACGTGCGATATCGCCCAAGCAAACGAGCGCCTTGCTTAGAATGTTTAATCGGCCCTCTCTCTGTTCGGGCAAAGGGACCACTGATACGGTTTCGGACGGGAACTGATTGTGGTTCCGTCCTTCAGCTGGGGAATCGCCGTCGAGTACAAGGCCCAGTTTGACGAGAGCCGGCTGCGCTTCATCTAGCGCGAACGAACGGCGAAAGCGGAGTACGAGCTTGGTCCAGAACTTGTCCTCTTCGGCCAGGAATTGACGGAAACGCTGAACGAGCTTACGGTACTCGACTGGGCCATGATTACCGTTCTGCTGCTGGGGCGAGGACAAGATGCGGTCGAGGGCGGTTATGCGCTGCTTGTATGATGAAATGAAGAGATAGGACGTCTGCATCCAGAGATGGTTCTCGGCATCGTGCGACTCGTCCGCGTACGGGTGTACCAGCAAGAGCGTTAAATACCGCCGACGAAGGCTGTCCTAGCTGTTGAGCAGGAAAATGCATAAGCGTGATGGCCAAAACTCACTTCTTTCGCTGGAAATCAACGTCCTTGTCAAACGGCTCCTTCTTCTTCAGGGACTCCTTCAATCCTGCATGAATACTTTTTGCCTCTCTGCAAGCACGGAGTCAATAATGGCGAGCAGTGAAACGGGCTGTTTGACCTGGCAAGTACTGTGGGTGTTGATTGGTCGGTCATTGTATTGAATGAGCTGCCAACTATTGAACAGACATGGCTTTCGAGTGGATATCAGAATTGCTCTGTCAGACCAGTTTGAACATGGAATGCTTGGTGAGCGCCTTTACAAAGGTGATGGTGCGAAATGTGGGTGCAAAGTTTGCCGTTGTGTTCCAAAGGGGTTGTCAGCAGCGGCGGCGATGGAGCCGAGACAACGTCTATTTCCTACGTCGTACTACTCGTCATTCTTGCCTTGCTAAACGTTCATTGCCATTATGCCTGGCCGCTGTGGCCTCTTCAAAATTGTCCTAATGTCGATGGGTATGCTGCATGTCCCCACCTGATGAACACATCTCTAGAACTGCTATGCGAAATCTACCATCCATCTCTCAATTGTTCAAATTGTCTGATTATTAGGCACCGCTGGTCAGGCACGCCGTTCGCGTCTTCTTTGCGCGCCAATCTTTCCGAGTACAGTATACTAAGAGAAGTTCGTCTATTCCCGCATGCTCCTCTTGAGATACGCGCATATATGCCCTCACCGACTAACTCTTTGTCGCGTATTATAGCCAGGCCATTCCCGCTAGGTCACCCTTTGCGTATCATCCCCAGGCCATGTCCATAAAGCCAACTTCGAGTCGCGTGTGTTGATGATGCTCTGCATCTTGCGCTCCTCCTCACTGTCTTTCAGATCTTTGCAGTATTAGGACTGGTCTGCATTCTCAGTTCCTGCACTGTTGGCTGAGACTTGTGACTGGGATATACGCGCATTGTGGCCAGAATACACCAGAATTTGCGCGCATATTCACCACGATATATGCGCATGGTCGCCAAGATTTGCCCGCATTGTGATTATTCCTGGCCGCTGTGACCTCTTCAAAATTCTCCTAATGTTGATGGTTAGCAACTGTCCACATCAACATGCATACGGTTTCTCATCCCACCGCCACAAAACGCTACCACGTCGCGTCTCATGGATCTAGAGGACCGGGAAACCCACCTTCGCAGGCTACTCGATTGCAAGGAGTCTCCTTTGGACTCTAGCCAGTATCACCTTCCGTATAAGCGGTGCAAGATCTCGGAAACCAACAGAAGGCTGGTATCGTCATATCTACCTCACGGACCACCTGATGGACACATCTTTAGAACGCTATGCGAAATCTACCATCCATATTTTAATTGCCTCGAACACCGACGGACTACAATCTGAGCGTACGTGGCGCTACGCGTCGAACACTGCATCGACGTGTTCAATATCTATATCATCTGAGGACACGCGATAACGCTAGCGCTGGCGATATCCTTCCTGCAATATGTTCCTCAGCGCCAAGATACGCGCGGTAATTCATCCGGAATATCATCTTGCTCTGACTGATCCATTGGATTAGGCCCTCCTCGAAGCGTTGAGTATCTCGAGCACCATTGCATCGACGTTCATGGTGTATCAAGGTCTAAGCCTCCTTGTGAACTGCGAATCGCCACTCGTCGTCGTCCTCAGGCATGTTTTTCTCCGTTGTTTTTCCCATTCTGACTGAGTGCACAGCGGATCAATGGAACCAGCCTTCTATCGCGGCGACATCCTCTTCTTAACCAACTTCACCTCGCGTCGGCACGAAACTGGGGACATCATTGTGTATCAAGTCGGTTCGCGGCAAGACATACCAATCGTACATCGAATTATCGAGACACATGATATCACGCAGAAATCGTGAATTCCTCTGTCTTCTGTGCTCTCTTATCATCTGAGAGATACTTGCAGGCCTCCTGAGCAACTCATATTGACCAAAGGCGACAATAATCCGGTTGACGATTTTGAGCTCTATAAGGGTGTTCATTGGCTTGAGCGAAAGCATGTCGTGGGAACAGTACGAGGGTGAGGGATTATCGATTACCTGCAACTTTCGTCATTCACTGACCTTCTCCAAGGTTTCTTCCTTACGTCGGCTATATATCAGTCTTCTTAGTGAGATCCTTTGCATATCTGCTTTGAACCTTATCTCATACAGCGCTCATAGAACGGCCTGAGAACTCGTATACAAAAATTGGCTAGGCATGCAGGTCCCATCTAAGACTTCACCAATGACATGATCCTTCTTTCATTCGTTGTTTCTGCGGACTTTTCACCCCGGCAACTAGTGCGAGGCATTCACATGCCTACCACGGCAAAGAGCTAGCTACTTACTACATCTGAACGCTTTCTCACCGAGATGGCTCTGACGACGCCCGCGACGAGAGAATACACGCACGCCACCGCCGCACTCTTCTTCATATTCGCCAACGCATCCTCGGGGCTTTACCTGTCTAACGGGAACGGAAGACATAATGTTCGAGACACCGTATACTTCGCCTTAGCTCCTCGTGCCCGTCGAGAATTCATGTGCGGCGGTCTTAGGCCTCAAAAATTTCATGCTCCCAAGGAAACAGTACTACTCTTCACAGGAATGGGGTCCCCAAGCAGGAGAAGTCTCTGTAAAGGGGGTGCGAAAAAAACGGACAACTCGAAGAACGCGAGGAGTCCCCAAGGCGAACCCACGCGCTGCTCAAGAATGTTCCTTGCTATAAAGCGAAGAGAAGTGGAAGGCCGGAGCATTAGGAGAATTGCCACCGATCGATGGTCCGGCAGTGGAGTCGCGTCGCGTAGAGCACTTCTGTGTCTCTTGACCTCGTTTAACTCACGTTTGTTTTTTTGCGCCCTGGCCACTTTTTGTATTTGGCCGCCATTGTGGATACGTCCTTCCTTTTTCGGAACCTCATGTCTCCAGGATTCTCAGGTCTGCTTGGTTATTTACGACATACAGACGCGTCTCATGTCATTGTCTAAGCATGAGCATGTACATACTCGCTCTTCTCTGTCTTGCCGCTGTGATTGAACCTGACGTCTTCGACAACCTCAATCCCCAGCATCTGGACCGCGTTGAGTAGCCAGCATGCCGTGAAGATCTCGGGCACCCTCATGTGAGCTCGGTGAATCGGTGCTATGTGTTGACAACTGGCCCCCTTTACCCCGCTACTAGACCCTTCCGCTTGTAAGCCCGGGAAGCATTTGGACATATCGAGAGACCTGTCTCGTCGTGCCACCGCCACAAGCTTCACATTCGCAGCATCATTTCCCGGTATTCTTGGAGACTCAAAGCGTTCGGAATAAGTATTCACCTCTTCTCAACTAGTCTCTCCGCCGATGGAAGAGCTGGTTGACATGGTTATCCCGTTCAGAAGGGAAGAAGCCGGCGGCTGTCCTGATGCTGATTGAGAAACACTTTTCAAACGCCGCATCGATAGCTATGAGCCCCGTCGAGTTGGAGACAATTATCATGTTTTCCGCTCGCGGCTCGCGGCTGCAGTCCTAATCGCGGGATTGACGCGTCCGGCACGCGAGTAATCGCCAGGAGAGAGGGATCAATGATGCCGACGTCCTGATCCAGAGATAAACCGCTCGGACGCACTCGGGCTAGTGTGCCTGGCCCCGCATCAGATAACCGCGCGTGTGACTCATTTTTTCCATGTTCACTTCCATGCTGCAATGCTGTTTCATTCTTATTATCATTTGTGAAGGGGCGAGGGAACTAGGGAATGAAATAGCTGGGTTCGAATTCATATCAGCTCCGACGTGCAGTGTTCAGACTGTCAACAGAGAGTCGCCATCGACGGCGCCATAGGAGTGAAAGAAAAGATGATTGAATCTACCCGCGAAGTGCTAGTGAGGGCAATTCTCTATTGGGGCAAAGGTGATACATAATCTAGTGATGTGGCGTGGCGACGATCATGCACGAGGTGAGGGGCGAGGCAAAGGGTATATCTATCAGGGTTCCATAGAATTCCGACCAACTTACCCTCTGTATATAGACCTCACTTCGTCTCGATACCTCGACGAGCTAACTGTACATAACACGTGCGCTCTACACGTAAACTCTTTCTTTTCACTGGTCGACATGGAGGGTCTGCCCGAACGCGAGCGCAAGCATGCCTGTACAATGTGCCACAAACGTTTTGACCGCCCAAGCACGCTGAAGAAGCATCTTCTCGTGCACACCGGCGAAAAAGGTCTGGACTCTTGTCATTTACTATATTATTCTTTCAAACTTGCTCATTTTTCTCCGTCTGTAGCTTATCAATGCGACTGCTGTGGGCGCCGCTTTGGCGTGGCCTCAAACTTAAATCGGCATGTCAAACGATGCATCCTTCGTACTTCACCTACGGCAACCACGGCTTCATCCACCACAAGCTCTAACACGCCATCCCCTCCGCCTCCCCCCACTAAACGCCGCCGCCGTGCGCCGTCCCCGACCTTCTGGGTCCCCGCTAGTCTTCGTGGTTTCGTGCTTTTGGCTGCCGCCCATTATGGGACTGTCATCAGCCACCCATCGCCCCTCGATAGCTGGGATGAGCGCGATTCCTGTGCCCCCGCCTCGCTGAACCCGTACCATCCTGCAGAGTGGGCCAAACTCCCTGGGCCGGCTTTCCCCGTCCGCACCGTCGAATGGCAGCAATCAGACTACTATGCAGGAAGGGCCGCGAATAACGGATGGGGCATGGGTGTCTTGGGAGTCCGTGTATTCTGATTTCCCCATGTACGTTTTTTTCTGTTCATCATAGCCTTTTCATATCACTGACTGACGATGGCCGAAATATAGATATCCCGTTTTTGATTTTTATCTTGTTGTAATGCCATCCCTAGCTGCTATTGCCGTCGCCGCTGGCGTAGCTTTACGAATACGTATTTGTTGTATGTACAACTCACTCCAATGCACGCTTGTATGTACACTTACCTCGTGTCTGCGATCTCCGAAATATCCGGAAACAGCTGGAGACTTGGACACTCGGAGTTTAGGCAGGGCAAAGACTCCTTGATGATGATCCCAAGGTGGTACGCGTCTATCGCGAGATCAGGCTCACCGCATTCTCCGGAACATAAGACCGACTTGCGAAGATTTAGACTAGGAACTGACACTAACTGGCATCGCTTATAAGACGACGATCCAACTCAATTGTACGGAGTGTGTGGAGATGATACGACCACTGTTGATATCCGGCGGTACTGAGTGTGGCGTAATTTATATATTTCTCAGTCAAAGGAAAATCACGATATAAAGGGACAGTGGTCAGGGTATATAGTAAATATGTTCGTCAAGAACGCCGGTTACAAAGGAAGGACCTCATGTAGCATCTCGCCGTCTCTAAATCCGTAAACAGTCCAACGCGAAGACGGGTTGAGAATGTCAGCGCCTCCCATCCATCTGAAGTTGAGCTCTAAAGGCTTGTCGTAGATTCGAATGTACTCTTTCAGAACGTCTGCGACAGTAGTTTGTGGTCCATACACCACAGTGATATCCCGCTTGGTGTTGGAAACGGCGTAGACGCCGACGTGCACGCTACGAATCTTGTTTCCAGCGGCGCCACCAACGATCGCCAGGTAGTTGTCTGCGCGAACTATGCCTAAACATCGTTCAATCAGTATTGAAAGCGTGAAGACAGATTATCCTGTACCTCTTTGCGTGTTTTCAGGCCCATCCTGTATCACTTTCATCGTCGAGGATTGTTCCAGAAAATGGAGCCACAAGGCTTCATCGTTCAGATAGAGCTTGAACTCAGGGAGCGCCTCTGTTCTTAGGTGGAATTTTTCGCGAGACGAGAAATTACAAAACTCGGCGATGGTTTGAACCGCTTTCTGTTAATCATTGGTTATCTTCCTGGACGAGCATACAGCGGGAATGATATACGGACCTCGAGATCTTGTATAGCCATCTTCGAGAATGGCATATACTTTCCTTTGAAGTTGAAGGTAACGATTGTCTGTTCGGCTTTGTCGAGGATGGAAGGGGTTCGCTTCAGTAGAGGAGAACGAGATGAAGCGCTTGATCGTCGTCTGGCAGTGGTAGGCCACGAGGAGCCTGATTCTCGACGAATCGGACAGACATCGTAGGCTAAGTAATGATGGTGTTGATGGAGTCGTCCTCGTCTTGGTGGTTTTATACGGAAACCGGACAAAGGCGTCACATACACCATGCTTCAAAAGGGAAGGCCAGAGCGCTGGCCACGTCCAAGCGCATCAGATGCTAGAAAGGGGATATAATAACACGAGCCATGAAAGAAAACATGCAAGATTGGGCACAAGCGAGACAAAATACGATGGTCGCAAAAGACAATGAATCGAATGTTCTCTGTGTAAGAAAGGCAAAGGCCTGAAAAAAGCGCAAGGTCAAAAGGAAGAGAGACGCATAGACAAGAAGTACGTATGAACCATGGTTACACAGGAGCTCGGTCCTGTAGACAGCTTGCCAATGCCTGATGTTGAAAGCCAACAATGAAGCTATCATTACTAGGTGATCGCGTCGCTCGAAAGGTGTCATCAATGTAATCGCTAGAGCTTCAGCAGCAGTGTATGACAGAGTCTACCAAAATGACAGCTTTCGTATGTCGACGTCTTTATGCAGCCAGGTTGTGGGCGGAACCTTCATGGCGAGTAGAATGCAGGCAAATCTTTGGGTGCGCTCGAGTAAACAGATTCATTTCGAAGCATCCGCCATTAGAGTTGAATCTTCGTCGCGGGGATGGAAGTAAAGCGCAGAGGAAAGAAGTGGCTTGATGGTCACCTGATGCTAGTCCCAGATTTTCCGGACTCACACGCACGGACCAGCACTGGATTTCCTCACCCACAAGGTCCCACAATTTACAACTCCATCGAGTTTACCAGAATAAATTACATTGCGCGATATAAATGCACCGAATGAATATATCTATAGGATTTACAGTGATTGACGTGCACTTCCCCACTGGAGTCTGGCAGCGCGCACTTGTATTGAAACGCTTGATGGCTCCGACTCGGACTGAAGTAGTAATGCTCTAATCACTGCTGTCATATGTAACGACGACGTAGGGTGACTTCGGGAATTCGGGAAGAGATGAGCAAGCAATGAGAACGCCTTTGACAGCTCCTCTACCGCCCGCCACGGATGTGGATAGATCCACCACCGGAGTCAAGGCGTCCTGGGCGTTACTAACCGTTTTGAGCACCTGCCTTTGTCGATGTCGGAGGATCGAGTACGCAGATCTGTTGGAGACAAACCGCAACCCATTGATTGACTCCGAGTAAGTAGAAGCGGGTGACATCGTTGCCTTCTAACAGTTGCGCAGTCCTGTCCTGCAACGCCTGTCAGGATGAATCGGATCTTCAGATGACGCTGCAATGGCAGTGGAGTCATAAAAACTTTGATGAGTCTTTGGATAACGTTCTGCCGTTTTACGAAGCATCAACCATCGCGCGTGCTTGCACCGTAACGCTCATGTGTCGACCGTTGACAGGTCGAGGTAGGTTATGGATCTGCAGCGGATTTAGCCTCGCGGGACGTCGCCTGCTGAGATGAATTGGATTTACACTGGCTGACCAAGTGTAGACCTTCAAGAACGAATGACCTTTTTTCCGAACTAGGAAAGGTCAGACTTTACACCATTACAGAGTATAAACTCAATGTCAACATGGATACTCATACTCTCATCAACAGGCGAACACGGTAATTCGGGCAAAGTGGCATGTGCTGCTTGCGATTCCGAATGAGTGTGATAGACGCTCGTCGGTAGGTGGTAAGCGTGAGAATTTACCGAGGACTCAAACTGACAGCGCTTCATGCCTCCGGTTCTCTTTCACGAACGCACAAGCGCGATTTGCACGTTCTTTAACAGCGGCAGTGACGTGAAATGGCATCCTGATTATGCGAAGTTGTGCTGCGTCTGCAGCGCAAGAAACCCGAGCAAAAGTCGTGCGTGTTCCAGAAAACAGAACGGGTTGATTCCGAGTCGGAACTTGTAGATCTGCTTATGCCCCATTCGTGACGATACTAATCACCAGTCGTAGTAGCCGAGAAGCTATATAAAGCCGGCGACCATAATGTTCTTCTCCAGCAGCCGTTCTCTAGTCTTCGACTTTTCCCATAATGTCGGACTCAGCCACAGTTTCCATTCACGAACGCGACGAAAAGCGCTCCCCTCCACTTTCACGATCTTCCACCATCCCTACTCGTCCCAATGAGAAGGCAGCAGGCGCGGTTGTACCTCCACCTCCCTTCCACAAGTTAACTTTCTCGACCCCTCCATCGCGCCCCAAAGGAAGCTCTACATCAAGACCCTTGTCATAGGCTGTATTTCCATGATCATCATGGTCTTCGCTATATTTTCCATATATTGGGGCGCCCTTTGGAAGGTGCCCGACCATAAACTCGTTGGATGGGTGAGCTCCTACCTGAGCCTCTTACCTACTTACCTACTTACCTTAGGTTGTCGACCTGGACGGTGGCTCGATAGGATCTGCTGTATCATCAGGCCTTTTAGCGGATACATCGCGCAGCGCGACCGTCGCATGGAGAACATTCACAGCGGGGAGTGCCGCGGAGGTATCTGACCTGATCTCCGAACAGAAAGCATGGGTGGCAGTCGTGATTAATCGCGACGCCTCTACTGCTTTGGAGAATGCCGACACGAGTTACGATGGCACGCAGGCGGTTACGGTTTTCGTGAACGAGGCGCGAAACGAGAATGCTTTGTAAGTCCATGTGTACCATGAATCTTCATGAGCTAAGGACATCTTCCAGTCGCACTCTCATTCGTCCCTACGTTACACAGATTCTTATGAATATCGGAAACTCCTTCGCTGTCGCCCACGTATCGTCAGACCTGGTGGCCGCGTCTCCACAGGCCCTTGTCAGGCCTATCGGTTGGACTCTTGTTAACATTCATCCATTCAATGTTCCAGTAGCATCTGCGATAACCTTCGTCGGCCTCATCTACCTTCTCGTGTTGTGCTACTTCATCGTCTTGGTGGGAGGTGCCGCCCGACTTAGCTCAGGCCTTGAGCCACGGCTTACCACCGCTTCTTTGATCCGTGTACGACTCGCCAGTACAATTCTGTTCTACTTCACGATCAGTCTTTTCTACTCAACCTTGAGTCGTGCCTTTCAAGTAGACTTCAGTCGAAAGTAAGCATCTTCTCTACGATACAGATTCTTCTTACTCAATCATTTCCCCAGGTTCGGACGAGCAGGATTCCCCATATTCTGGATGCTCAATTTTACCGGCATGCTTTCTCTTGGTCTCGCGCTCGAGTCCATGATTACGCTGGTTACGCCCCGGTTCATGCCGTTCTTCATGATCTTATGGATTATTGTTAACGTGTCCACAACCTTCATGCCCCTCGAGGTGCTTCCCCGCATCTACCACTATGGATACGGCTTCCCCTTCTACAATGTTTCTGGAGCGGTGCGGACCATCCTCTTCGGCACGAAGAATGAGCTCGGGCTGCATTTTGGTGTTTTGATTGCTTGGACCGCACTCAGCGTGTTCACTCTCATTCTCTTCCAATGGTTCAGGCGGCGGGGTCCCACCGTCGTAGAGAGTAAAGAAGAAGGAGCCGCTGAGGTTGAAGAGGGTCTTCGGAACTCCCGAGAAGGAAACTAGTGTGCTCATGATCTATGTATACGCAGTGTTATATACCCTACATTCTTGGCTAATTTTTGAATAATGCGGGTAACGCCGTTGATACACCGGCCTTTTTTGAATGCACTTCTCGTACTTCTAAAAAGTATCGACGAAGTGGACACAACTGGTTGAAGACACGTCAGAAAACGGCGGTGACAAAACCCGTGCAACAACGCGCCAGATAGTTAGGAATCCCTTCAAGTATGCCAGGCCGTAATAAATAGAGTCATACAGTCATCCAGAATTTTGCTTGGGCCAGGAGTACCGTGTTCAGATTCGTCGTCCATGTCGAGGTGGTGAGGCGCGACGCGTTTGGCTAATAATGAATCGGGTGTGCACGTGCTCCGTTCAGGGCTCGGCTTCGGTTTAGGGTCTCCGCAGAACACAGACCGCCTCTCCTCCTCCCACCACAGTTCATGCAGTAATTTCCTCAAATCCACACTTAATTTTCGCTCTACTCCCGGATTTCTCTCTCTTTTAATTCCGCCTTGCGATGAGTCCTCAAAATGCCTCCAAACCTGCCTCCCGCACCATGGTTGTATGTTCAATTTCCACCGAAAAATAATACGCAGTATCCAACATGTCCTAGATTGGTGTCGTCTTGTTTTATCTCGTAGCGGCACTTTCGGTACGTTGCTTTCCTCTGTTGCGCTCCTCGACTGACTTATTTCGCAGATGGTGATGGCGTACGTGTAGCCTTATCGTTGCTGCGTCCCTTCTAATACGCCTCCAGAAACAAATGGGTCCTCAATACGACGACGACGCCTCTCTTTTTCTTGCAGATGCAACTCATGATAGCTGTCATTCTCTTCGTCATTTCGGATGTCATGCGTTTCCTCCCCGACAGGCTTACCTTTGACATTAAAACATGCAAGGGGCTCGTACCTATGGTCTCTCTCAATGTTGTCGGTCTCAGGTATGCAGTATCCTACTTGGTGATATTAGCTCTCATTCCCTTCTAGTTTCAGCAATTACACGCTCAAATACGTAGACGCCTCCTTCTATCAAGTTGCCCGTGGCCTGGTCCTGCCTTTTACTGTCGCGACGTCCTTTGTCGTCCTGCACTCACGCCCATCTCTCCGCATCATTGTTGCATGCACTGTCGTCACCATGGGCTTCTTCATTGGCGTATTCCTGGATGGCACATCCGTTTCGCTCATTGGCATATTCTTCGGCGTGGTTAGCTCGGCAATCACTGCGATGCATTCTGTCGTTATTAAGCAGAGCCTCAACGTTGTCAACGGCAGTGCCCTCCTCCTTTCCTGGTACACTAATCTGTTAAGCGCGATGGTCTTGTTGCCGATCATCGTACTTGCTGGTGAAGGGGCGGATGTGCTAAAGTTGTTGTTCGGTGCGGATGAGTTCACCGTCGCCGACGGGGCGTTGAGCACTTTAGGGACTTTCCTGTGGGGCTCAGCAATCACTGGGGCTCTTGGTTTCATGATGAGCATTGCCAGCTTGCTTTCCATCAAGGTCACCTCCCCCATAACCCATATGGTTTCGTCTGCCGTGCGTGGTGTTGCTGCGTCGTTGCTTGGAATGTGGCTGTTCCACGATGTCATCACCACGTAAGTGTTCTGCGTCTTGCTTATCTTTTTCAACTAAACATCGTTTTAGTGGACGTGCTAGTTCCATCGCGACGATTCTGTTCGGTTCGATCTATTACACATGGGTGAAGCACCAGGAGTCTCAGACGGGACCCTCTAAGGAGAGCTATGAACGCGTACCTATGGAGGATGTAGAGGCGGGCTTGAGGAAGAACGGCGGTCCTGAAACGAAGCCTGAATAGGGTGGCAGCTTGGGTTGTGGCCGTAGACTGGTTCTGTATACCTGCAAACTATATAGATGGGTCGCTGTTTCGAACTCTGTATTTAATCGTCTCGTACAGTACCGAAAGAACACAATATTTTCCATGGCCTATGAACGCGCGCATGCTTTCATGCGACCTTGCTAGACAAGGGATCTCTTCGCCCACTTTTCATGTTAAATCGTCAATATGCGCAAATCCCTCACACAGCCCCTCTCCCCCTTCGTACCTCTCTCCCTAGCTGCGTAATCGGGCACGCTCAGGTATACTACTTTCTTTTCTCTTACCATCATCCGGCGTCGTTATCCGTCGTTCGGGCCTTACTGTCCACTTGTCACCAGTGTCAGCTCAATTGACTCATGATCATAAACCACGAACTCGCTCACTTAGACTACCACATTCCGAGAACATCCAACCGCCAACAGTTTTGCTTCTGGAAGCGCTTCCAGAAGCATTGCCAGAAGCAACCGGGAGGCAGCCAAGAACCGGAGGACATCTGACCCGTAGCACAGTCGCACATATATGCGTATATATATGCGCATACCGTATGCGCAATATATGCGCCGGCATATGAGCATACGGCGAAAAGTCGACTTCGGAGTTTGAATGTGAGTTCCCGAGACGAACCCTGCCTGTGACCCTGGTCGGGATTGATGCGCTACGGCAACTGACGCGTCCCACACTCTCGTCGTCGTAACGTTTTCGAACGCGACGCACTACGTCTATTTGTGTGAATTACAGAGTTTTTACTTAGATGGTTAAGTTCTTGACTGCATAATGCTTTGGTAGGAATAAAACAATGATTTGAAGTACAAAGATACGCTAACTTGTGTCCCGATGATGACTCTGAGATGAACATAGTCTGTGTATTGCCAGAGAGCCTTGAGAGAGCCAGTGCTGGAAATAAGGACCACTGTCCAAGGTTGGCATTTACAAGTCTCAACAGTGCTGACCAGTGACCACGCATGGAATTCCCCAACGCCACACCTCACGCTGTCGACGGGAGGCCGCCCCGAGGGCGCGATCAGAGGCGGCAACGTGTTCACGGAATCATCAGCCGAGAATTTGATGGGCATATTCCCCTCAGTTCCTGGCATATGCAGGCGCATACGGCGCATATCGTTTGAACGCCATGTATGCAGTTCCTGACTCCATATGCGAGCATATCTGCATACGTATGCGCATGTTCCACGGGTTCGACATTGACAAGAACCGACCGTGATGGACCAAAATGAGCCAGGGCGGGCGCGGTCCGGGTTCGGTTAATGTCTAGTCCCGCTTAGCGAACAGGGCTCCTTGCAGGGCTCAGTATTACGGTCAGGTGTTGAGTACACGCAGTTGTCTTGTAGGCTTCATAGACTTCATTTGTCCCTCCCGACTACGCGTATGTCCTCAATGTATGCTGTTCAACGGTGTTAATGACTACGTCTCGACACTGTTCCTCCTGTCGAAGTCCCTTGAAGGCGCCATCCGTCAACCTTGGTCGTGGAAACGAAACCAACAAGAATCGAGTACAACAGCTGGTGCGTGTTAGGACACATTTTATCCAGCTCAATGAACTGATGTCGACGCGAACCAGTGCTCTAACGCCCGCTGTCGCGAGACTCTCTTCTATACACTACCACTCGACTACGAAACGGCACTCTTCACAGTCGAGGCTCTCATTCAGAATCCCAGCTTTCTTTCTCCCATCGCACTCTTTCCTCATCAAAAGATGTCGGCCGCAGCTCTCACCAGTCCCGCTGTTACCCTCGAAAACGGCATTTCCTTACCTCCAATCACAAATATCGCTGCAGAGAAAGCTGCTCTATCCCGTCAAGTTGTCGGGAAGACAGGTATCTTCTGTCGAAACGAGAATTGCCGGAACCGCAATGGCGAGCGCAGTCAAGGAGGTTCTGACTGCAGCAATCTGCTCTGCTTTGGGTGCTGCAAGTCATCGGCGATTCAGGCAGCCCAGTCTGGAGTATCACAGTCCCCGTGTCGTAATCATAAACATAGACCGGCAATCTTACCATCCCCATCTACATCTGCATCGGCGCCAGCACCCTCTACGTCAATTATACCCCCTTTCATTCCTCCAGTGTCAACTAGTGCTAGTGGTGGGTCACGCCTTGTCGACCATGTCAATGGCTACGCACATCCAATCGCTCTCAATTGGCAACAGTCCAGTTCGGAATGGCTTGCAGCATTGAATGCCGCTGCCAAAGACAATGATGATGCCGTGGCGCGTAAAACCGATGTTGCATCTGCCAACATGAAGGAGAAACTCAAGATACGGATCGTCGCGTGGAACTTGGTATGTAAATGTAACTTTTTGTATTCACAGAGGCTGAATTTATCGTTCATAGCCTAATACAACGCCGAAGATCTTCCTCCTCGAATTATCTAACTTTCCGATCATGACACTCAAATCCGACGCTGCCGACGTTATACACTTCCTCGCTATGACAGATACCTCATACGTTGAGTCTTATAGTCCAGACGATGTTCAATGGATTGTTCAGCGGACGGATTCGAAGCGCAAGGTTGCAGTTGGAGCAACCTTACTGTATCGCGTATATCCCAGCTCAGAGGGCATGCGAGGACCCTCTATGCGCAACGACGAGTGCTTATCCCTAGAGGAATATCTATTAGACTGCTCTCAGCCTCTTTCAGTGGCACGAAAATGAAAGTTCCCTTCATCTAAGAAGTCCATCGCACCAATTCCTACACCAGATTCCACTTCCGGCTCCTCATCTTCAATTCCGCCAGTGAATGCTGCACCATCATCAGAATCTCCCCAGTATACTCAACCGTGGCCAACAGGCCGCCAGCCTACATCATCATTAATGGCCTTAGGGAGATGGAGAGTCGTCTCAAGCAACGCACTGGTCCAGGGAAAAAGCAGATGCGTGAAGACGATTTTCCAAAGGTGTTTCCGGGTGAGCAGTTTGTACGTGGGTCGTACGACAAGCATATCCTCGCATATCGCAGTCTCACATCTGATGTGCTATCCTGCTGGGCAAATCGCGCGGAGAAGGGAGATCGTCTATGGGACGAGTTAAAGGAAAGATATGACACTGTCAAGAAATCGACACCCAAATCCACCCATTCTAAAGTCATTGACGTTCATGATTCCGATTCTGAAAGCGACGTTGAGCCTTCGTCAAAGCGATCAAAGACGGCAGCGCACTCACCCCAGCCCTCTGCTCATCCGACTCCCGAATTCGCATCTCGTCCCGACGCGCTGAATGCCGCATCTCCAGCCCGACATGCTGTTCTTGATCCACCGCCTTCGTTGTCGGGTTCTCAAGGTGTGCCGCAGTCATTTCCATTGTCGGCTGATTTCTGGGAGCCAGCGGTGTATACAGACCCAGTACTGGCGATGAGCACACCTGCCTTTCAGCGGCACATGATGCTCATCACCACATCGTCGAGGAAACATTATCTGCCCCTGGGACGCCGATGACTGTCGAGGAGGAGATGACTGTTGAGGAGGAGATCTGCGAGTATTGCGACACACCGTTGCCATCCGAATACAACAGGACCAAGCACTTCAGCGACTTGGCTCAACGGCTAGCGGCGCTTCCTCGTTATGCCAATCTCGGCCTTCTGGGAGAGTACTGCCAATGTCATCAATTCGAGTATTCCGTGCTGCCGAGTCTTATTTCGACTCAGAGCTATGTCTCGCTAGATGTTTCCAGCCTGCTTCCCCAGATTGTTGACGGTCAACGCCTGTACACACCAGTAGTACGCGAACTCATTGAGGGTCTACTTCAAGTCGGAAACGCGTTCACTATATGGAGTTCGTACTTCTTTAGCCAGCTCATGCAGGCGGTCGAAGCTGATACCGCCACATGGACATATGGCTTGCGGGGAGAAGAAAAGGCAATGTTAACTACAAGTGGTGGCTAGTACGTATTTGATTGCTTTTTCGACGCACTTTGACTTACTCAACTTGATAGCTATGGTCCTCAAGGACTTGCAATCGTTGCTTCAGCAATCACTCGAACATATGGTTCATTCATCAGGGCTCGCACTGAGTTCTGGACCGTTCCCACCCATATCTATCTCAATCGTGTCGTTGTTCCAGAGGTTATGTGCCGTCTCATCATGGAGGATCTCTGTGTTGACTACAACACTGCGATTATGATGAAGGCAAACAGTACTCGATTTGGCATCATCTACTTTTCGCAGCCCAACGAATCCGATGAACTGGATATGGATGACTTTGGCATCAGCGACACGTTCTACTCTGCTGCTAGCGACACCCCCAGCTCAGCTGCCAGTGATTCGTTCAATTCGACATTCAGCAACACATTTGACTGGACCACGGGTGACGCATTCAAATCAGCTGCCGGCAGTGCAGTAGACTCCAGTGTCGGCGACGCGTTTAACGCAGCCTCCAGCGATGTATTCAACTCGGCGACCGGGGACGTGTTTAACTCGATTGCTGGTGATATCTCAGTCACAGTTAACTCCAGCGCCAGCGACATGTTTGACTCAACCTCCAGCGACACGTTCGGTCATGTGGAGACATCCCATGCGGGAGGGGTCTTTCACGCTTCGGGAGAAGTGCTCCGGAGTTGGGTGGGCGACGCCACGGGGTCGGATGCGAGTGGTTCATTCAACGTAGATGCTGAAGATGCTTTTTGGGATATCAATCTGTCTGCTGTTTCCTCAAACATAGATTATACATCGCTTTTCGGGTCCTCTTAGACAAACAATTTACATTACATTAGTTATCTTGCCATACTCTCCGATAGACCAGCCTATTCCAAGTACCTCATATCCTACTATCCTGACTAGTACTGCATCGAATTCGACTTCGTATCTACACCGCACCTGAAGTAAGACAAGTATGACGCACTTCTACCTGCACGAAATCGTTGATATGCAGGTAGAAGTGCGTCATAGTGATCACAAGATCAATGTGGCGCCCAAAACGATTACATATGCTATTTACACAGCAGATACATATTCACCACGGAGTAGATCCTTTCGTGGAATTAGGTAAGGACAAGCATGTCGCTTTTTAAGCTCCTTAACAAGAATCCGGTTCCTTTCCTTGATCATCTCATCAAGGAAAAAGTTGTACCTGTCAACACGCATCTCCCGAACAATTGAACGAAACCCTCCGAACCACGCATTCGTAACCTCCGCCGCCAAAGAGTTGAATCGCCATTTCTTCGCCCTGTACAAGTCCGGAAAGTTTGCAGGATTACAGTATCGACTGCATATGGAATCATCGGAGTCCTTGTGCTTTGTCTTCATGTGAAACACGTCAACGGGAAGCCCAACATCGTCAAAGTGTCTATCGCCCATCTTGTCAATAACAGCCTTGACGTGGCAATCTACTAAGAAAGAGAGCTCGGGGCCGGGTAGTTACACTGCCACATTTAATTACCTAAGTAATGTTACTTAAGCAGACCCGTCGGTGCGACCGGCTTTTCGCCTGTGCCGTTTGCCGGGTCGTGGGACTTTCCCGGCCATCTCCGCGCCAACACGTATTTCTACACCCAGTCACCGTGTCCATTCCACGGAGAGCACAGATGGACATGG
The DNA here is from genome assembly GCA_015501595.1 of Hymenopellis radicata. Taxonomy (NCBI): domain Eukaryota; kingdom Fungi; phylum Basidiomycota; class Agaricomycetes; order Agaricales; family Physalacriaceae; genus Hymenopellis; species Hymenopellis radicata. The sequence goes on from JADNRX010000158.1 coordinate 85,414, forward strand.
CTATGGGCCTGTGCTGCCTCTGCGCCACAGAGCTTTGGTGACATTGAAAACATAGTAGCTCAGGCTGACATACAGTTTGAGCTCAAGATGATGAAAAGTCCTTCTGTCCTGCATCAAATCATAAGGTTACCCAGTCAAATGTTCAACAGCCCCACGGAATATTTCTGTCCCGTTTCCTCAGAGTGTAGCACCAACATGTACAGCTCCGCACCGTACTGTATAATATGGTTACGGCCATGGTGCAGAGTCCGGAGGCCTTACAGTACAGTATACGGGATGGATTTTAGCGTCTGTCGTGACCAAGGGGAGACCAAAACCTTAATTCCCAAAGTCGACTAGGTGGTGGTGGTGGGGTAGTCGAGTTCCAGGGGTCCTGAAAAACACAGCCACCCAGGTTGGCTGCACAGTCTCTGTATCTTCGTGCAGACCGTATAAAATACCTTAGCTCTTTGCACAAGTAAATCAAAACACTTCAATACATTGACCTCTCTGCCAACTTGAGGCATTTCGAGGCGATACAGCCCATTCTACGCTGAAATCGCGAGCGAGGCCAGATTTGGTTTGATTTCGGCGTCTCCCGACATCAGTGTTGTGCTGACCGGGGGTCATGACCGGGTCAAAGCAAGGGTGTGTCCAGAATATATTGGAAGACATTATAGTGAAATAAGGAGAAGTATACCCTGAAAGTAGGATAAATCAAAGAATTTTGTAGATCCAAGCAGCGGTTGGCAAGATATGGGGGGTAGGACAAAGTCCGAGGTAAGTGCTGATGTGATGATGTCATATGAGTAGCCTGCCTGAATTCCTTTATTTACAGATTTAAAAACAGCTTATATTAGTTTGAAGAAAGATATATAATCATTTCACATAGTTGGGAATAGTGTAAGATACCAAAAAATATTGTAGCAAATGTTGACTACCATCGAGGATTGAACTCAGAGGCTAACCAGGGTGTCAAAAGTCACGTGACTTGCCATATAAGGAAGGAGGGGGTGGGTAGGTCGGAGAAATTTGGGTGAAAAACTTTAATTGACATAGTGTACTTTTAAATTTTTGTGACACCCCCTTGGGTCAAAGGGTCAGGAAGTATTCAACATGTTGTTGACCCAACTTGACCCCCCCAATGGAGGGGTCAGATCAAATTTTTTGCGCACAATTTTCCACTTCCGTATCACACCCGTACGCTCCGTCGGCACAATATCCTCAATAGGAATGACATCTGCAAGGTCAAACTGCTTCAGCTGCTCTTCTACACTATCTATGCCTGCCTTGCTGAATGTCCTCAATGATCCTCCCCATGAAACGATGATTCTGTGGGTCCAAGTCAAGTCCGAGTAGGAGAGGGTAACAAAAAAAGACGGCAAGTGCCGAGTTCTATCTATCTCTACGCTAAATCGTGCTGCAAGTTCAACCCCCTGCCATGCCATTTTAGGTGATTGACCCCTCGGGGGGTCAGGTCGTTGTTGACCTGACCGGTCGGAGTGGGGTCGGGAAGGGGTCAGGTCAATTATCTGACTTGACCTGCCCAACACTGCCCGACATCACGGGCTCGCGTCAGCTTCAATCGATACTAGGCGAACACTAGTGCCCACAACACGGTCGCGCCAATCCATGTTGAAACGCACGACGTAGTGCTCGATGGAAAATATACCATACGGCAGAAGAAGTTCTCAGGGTAAATCAGACGGCATCACGCAGATGGGTGAAGCAGAAGTATCCTTTCCATTTCCAGCTGATGCGACCATTGCTGGAGCAAGTAAGCGTACGCGTAAACGTCCTCTAGCAGATATTTCTAATGTATCCGGCACGAACACGCGTGCATACCAGCAAGAGGGACTGAAGCAATAATTCTAAATTTAGATTAGGTCTCATGGTAAGGCACATATAGTTACTATAAACGGGTGGTGGTGGGTAGGTCAAGTTCTCGGGGTCCTGTCCACGTCTTGCATGTAGTCAGATTGACGAATTAAGGTTTTGGTCTCCTCTTGGTCGTGACCTCCCAATTGGACCCGTGAGAACTGCACTGGGATTAATGCATCTGCGTGTCTACTGTCCGCCTCAATGACTGTCAGGTTGCTACAAGTCCTCCCTGCCAAGGTATAAGGCACCTGTAACAAAGCGGTACCGAGCATGCCAAAGTGCCCTTACAGTACAGTTATGAGAACCATAAAAGCCGTACCCATAAACTGTACTACTTCTACGGTTACCGTGTTAAAGAGCAGATACGATCAATACTTAGGTATAATTCAAGGGGGTTTGGGGCGCAGCCCCAACAAGCTGGAAGAAATGCCGCAGTCAGTGGCTGAGCCTGCGAGGCCACCTGACGAAGGCAGGTTCTGTAAGCTTGTTGTTATCGTAGAACATGACAGCCGGAAGAGATGCCTTGGTCGGAAATAGTATGTGATGGAAAATCTAACAAGAATCGATGAGACGAGAAGAGATACCATCAGAAAACACCTACGCGAACAGCATTCGGCGCTTCTGACCCAAAGAATGTGGCGCGACCAAGGATCATACCGCAACATCCAACACAGATCTCTTCGTTGTGGCTCCAACTCCTACCCAAACAAATTCGCATCTTCGTAGTATGATTATGACCTTCTTCAGGTTTATCCGGACAGTCTTCTTCAATAGATTCGTCGTCATTCGACACTGCGTCGGCAAACGAGTCAGAAGGAACTGCAACTTTCTGTCTCTCTAGTCGCCGCTTCAGTTGGAACAGCGCCGTGCGTGACTCTTCTCCTCGGTTCTCTAGTTCTCGATGCGCCGAATTGTTGCACGTCTTGAACGGACGTTCCGTGGGAGCCGAACAACCAACGACGGCACACCTCAAGTCCTGCTCCGAATGGGCTGGACAGAAACGAGCTCGTTGGGATGCTAGCGGTATTTGACAATCATGGACGCCACAACAAGCATGTCCTGAGAGCCCACGATTAGCTGAGGTCAACCACGAGTCGCGAAAAAGTACCCATCGCGATCCCATCAGTCACAACAGCGCGAAGTGCTTCTATACATCTATTGAGTAGAGATCATCGACGAGCATGAATCTACTCACGTTTAGTGTCCTGATTGACCTCGCAGCACCCTGTGCAAGCGTGATTCCAGTATTCTTGCCCCGGTCCAACCATGCGTGCCGTCCGTTCTTCAAGAGCTGGTCGAAGACGATCATGATTGTTGGGCGCATTTTGATTCAACGTGAGCATGACTTGTCGCTCGACAGTATCACGAAGAAGACCAAGAAGCAGTAAGCCATCCATCGCCATGTCACTGGACATTTCGACAGATAAATCCCAGCTGTTCGCGACTGCCTGCGTTGTCGCATTATCGTACTCGAGATTATAGATCTTTGCATTATTTGTGGATGACACCCTAGGTGAAAGTCTTAGTTTCAAGGCTTGCACTCATTTACTCCTCGAAAACCTACCAAGAGCATACTGACATATTGGTGAACCGCCGCGCTAACGATGCTTCCATGTAATAGTGCGTTGCAACTTCTATAACATGTAGTTCATGAAGATTGAAGTACGGGTAATATGTGCGAAGTCCTCGGTTGGAATGGACAAAGTACGTAGGGTAGTAGCGTGTAAAACAATCTGAAGTGGGAAATGGGTTTTATTTCGAGGTAATAACACATGGAATAAGCATACGAGGGCAATTAAGAGAGTAGCACCAAGCAGGGAGAGGCCCAAGATCCCGCGAGAACAGCGTGATTTTGTACGATAACGGATTCGCAAGTGTTCGAGGTGTACCACCTGCAACGTTACAATGTGGATCGAGGCAGACCGATGTCGGTGGGAAAAGATCGCAGAAGCCTACGAGTTCCATCAGGATAAGAAGAGAGTAAGACGTGTACAAACGCACCAATCTCGAAATGTAAACCTGCTGTCATGAATATCTCATGCAAGCCAAGCGTATCCTGCAGGGCGTCCATCGAGCGCGGGGGCAGCGCCCACAGAAAGAGTCGAAGTCGGCTCCATAACAGTTCAACTGTGTCGACAGTGAGCTGGGTCGCATGCGCAATCAACGCCGCCACGGGCTTGTCGAGAGTGACGGGAGGTGTCGTCGGATCCTTCGTCATCCATTGGATCCGGGGGCGCAGATGGGAGGCAAGGTTGATGAAGAGAGTAAAAGGAGCCAAGCCCACATTGCGGCACTCGTCGTCGTCGAGCGCCGCAGCGAGCGCGGTAAGCAGCATGCGATGGTGAAAGGAGGGAGCAAGAGACGACACGTTGGACACACGCGGTCGAAGATCCGGAGCGGAACGGAGCAGATCCGGTGATTACGCACACATGCTTCTGTAGGCCGGAGGCATAGGTAGAAGCAACCGGGAGGCACTGCTTCTCCGTTGCTTCTCACTTGCTTCCAGGTTGGACTGAAAGCCAGACTCAACGGTCCACTTTGCCTCCAGAAGTGCCTCTGGAAGCAGAAGCACCGCCGGTCAGATATTGACCACATTCCCTTGCTAGACTCAAACAACTACCTCACCCAAACTATCATTTCCACATCACACAATAATCAAATCACATATACTCAGTCACCGTCCCGCATAATGACCACCCATCTTTGCTTCGTCTCTTCATTACACCTCCAGTCTGTCTCTCCGCGTACAACGGCACGCTCATCGATCCTCACCACTATCGTGAAAAACTACGCGGACCAACAGTCATCATGTCGTTTTCATTGATCTACTGGACAATTGACGAGGCAATGTCGAAGAAGCAGCGGGAGAATAAGAAAAAGCTGGATCAGTACTCTGCTACTGGCAAAGATATGATGATTCTTGTGCCCTCCCGCATCTGGGGTTATGGCATCACCGAAGAGGAGAAAGGTACTAGTAGCGAGTGTCCACCCATCCACACGCGTCGCCGTCCAAGAAGACGAAAATCACGCAGTAACTGATTGGTAACTGACGACAATTCCGAGTACTTACAATACATTATCCAAAATACAACAATTATGCAGGCTCCTAAACCAGCCGTCGATGGCGTTTGAAGCTAAATATGTGGGCGAAAGGGAAATAGTAAATATGAGTGAAGAATATAAAAGGAAATTTTCAAGTGACAGAGAGCAACAGTGGGAAGATCAAACGCCAGGACGGCTGGCATATTCGTCACGGCAGCTTTTCGGCATCTCTGATGGCGCCGTCGCGGCTCACCTTTCGCTGCTTGTTCTCTTACTCTCGTCCTTCGTTTTCAACGCGCTTCTGACACGTCTCGCGTGGTTACTCTCTAGAAATCTCCATTCTTTTATCTCTATGTCTTAATTTCTCTTCTGATACACAATCTCGTGTTGGTGTATGTCGTGTGGAAATGGACCAATTCCTCCTGCTAACAATGCTTCTGCGCCGGCGATGCGGGGGTGGAATGTGGAATAAATCCAAGAACTTGGCACAATAGCAATGAATTGAAGGAGACGCGTTGAAAACGAAGGACGAGAGTAAGAGAACAAGCAGCGAAAGGTGAGCCGCGACGGCGCCATCAGAGATGCCGAAAAGCTGCCGTGACGAATATGCCAGCCGTCCTGGCGTTTGATCTTCCCACTGTTGCTCTCTGTCACTTGAAAATTTCCTTTTATATTCTTCACTCATATTTACTATTTCCCTTTCGCCCACATATTTAGCTTCAAACGCCATCGACGGCTGGTTTAGGAGCCTGACAATTATGGTTACTTATGGTCAACTACTCTCATAAATGAAGCAGTCTAGCAAGGGTTCCGCCGACGGTAGTCTGCCCCAGTCTATAAATGCATGAGCCAAATTGACGTAGTGGGCCGTTTTTGGGACGAGGACCAGGGTCGCGTCATAATATCTTCTTGACCGCTTTCATCGACAACTAACAGACTATCCTAGCCCGTCTAGCTGTGAGCGAAGAAAGAAACTTTTTGCGCGTTACTGACCATCTGCAAAGATCATGGGCTTCCAAGATCTACCCGAAGAGCTGCTGATCTCCATATTCAATCATCTTTCCGCGTTTGAGTTAAACTCTTGTCAACGTACATGCCGCTTCATCAACGATATAATCTCCAACTCGCTCAATCTGCGCTATCAAGTGGCTCTGGAGATGTATGGCATGGCCCATAACCCAAACTGCACGCTTGACATCGCTGAATGTCTACGGCGACTGGAACGACACGAAGAGGCCTGGGGAACCTTAACGCCCGTGTTCACAAGGACGCTCGACGTTGAAAACAACGTCAGCGGCATCTACGAGCTCTCTGGGGGCACGTATTTCCTTGGCGCATCCAAGGAGCGCACGATTCCGTTTCTTCGTCTACCCACTGATTCTGCTAGTCCTACACACTGGGACACCTTGAGGGTCGACGGCGAAGTCGTGGATATAGGCATAGCATTGTACGAACATGATCTGTTCGCGGCCATCGTCCTGTGCGTGCTTTTCTTTGTCATATAACATATACCGTGGCTAACCAATGTGCAGCGATCCAAGTCCCATTCTGAAGATCAAGTTGTACAGTCTTTCAACAAAAACCACACCCTCTGGCGAAGAAACATGCTTTGAAAGTACAGGACCACACCGTGGCTCGACTGGCTGTCGGTGTAGAGATAACAGGCGACCTCCTGGTCCTTGTTACTCGCGAGATGGTCCTTGACGTGGTACCGGACACTGTTTATGTTTACAACTGGAAACAGGGAACGATCCTCAAGGAGATGTGGCGCGTGTGGATCCAGAGGACGGCGAACCCGTGCAAGGTTTCTCGGCCTCGCCTTTCTCACTCCCACCATCATCGTTCTCCCCAATCTCGCAGAGCGTACACTCGAGATATGGTCCTTGGACATTCATCGACAAATGATCCCCTCGTGTCCTTTGACCTCCCCGCACTCAAAGATGGGATCGAGATTTCTCACATGGCGTGTCGCGGCTCCCCCAACCCGAACGCAATGTCCAAAGACCCAGACACGCGTTTCACCCAGCCTACCAGGATTCCCTGGTGATCTTCCACATTCATTTCGCGTTGAACGAGCACACCATTACCACCTACGTCTTCTTCGTCCATCGAGGCACGTTGTTGTCTTTCTTGCCATCTGCGCCTCAAAAGTTCGCCGACCGGTCCCATGGCAGGACTGGGGACCCGGCAATACGTTTTGGATGGCGTCTGGTAATATCGATTGGATTACGACGACTTCAGGCCAGCGGCATGTGATGAGCAGGGAACACGGATTGTATCTCTTCGACTTTAATCCCATTGCAGTGAGAATGGCGAAGCGTGGAATGTACAAGGGAAATAATAAAGTCGTGGAGGGTGAGCATAGCATGCATGATGTGCCATTTATGGAGATTCTGGGTGCTCGGCTGCCGTTCGTCATGAACTGCACGCAATTACCTCCCGGCATTGACGGAGTCTTGATGGACGAGGAGCGGATAATGTGTTTGAAGGCAAGTTATTTGTCTATCATGTCCCGGTTCTCTTCATCCTCAGACACCACTATCAGAGAAACCATACAGGAAGGATAGCCCAGATCGAAATGATGTATTTTGGTTAATGCAGAGTATTATGTCCTGGCGCTGGACGCGACACCTCCACCATTGGAATGGCCTTCCTTTTTATCGACATTCTGCTCTTGGGTAGCCGAGCCCGTTTCTCGTCTCGCCCGTCGACGAATTCCTGCGGCCGATTCATACCCGAACAGTTTGACGCGTCCCTTATATAGGACGTAAACGGGCACAGCGCCACTAAAATGAGACTAACCTCTTTCCACTTCATATACACCAGAACGACGATAAGGGCGATCCAATAAAACACGTAAGAGAGGATCGTACCCACTGCATGCAGACTTGGTTAGTCATTTTCGCTACAGGCGGAGGACAACGACCCACGAGATCCGTTGTTGGACCACCCAAGGATGGCGTTGAAGATCGTCCAACCTTGTCCGCTGAGATTGTCGTATGGATTGCAGCAGTCAAGATGCCAGACGTTGCCTTGAACACGGTACGTGCCTGGTCCGTTTTTGCCCACAGCCTCATCAGCATCTGTTCCCAGCAACACGTTGAATGCATGTTGTTCAAAGGAGCGGACCGCTCGCGAAAAAAGTCCAGCGCCGATGAGAAGCAGCAGGTTCGTCATGACGATGAGGAAGATGGTCAAAGCTGGATACCAAAGGTGATTCGCACGTTGGTTCGTGGGTGGGACGCGGGCTTACTTACTAGTGCGGCTAGCGAATTCGTAGACGAGGAAACCGCAGATCAGACCGGCGACGATGCCTACGATGGCAGCGATAGGGATGGATGTGGCTGCCTGGCCGAGGGAGACGCCTCCGACGAATACTACGGCTTCCAAACCTGGAGTTTCTCAGGTTATAGAACGCTTGTCGAGGAAGAGGCAGCGTACCTTCGCGCAAGACTGTGATGAAAGGTAGAAGGAACAATGCCCACTTCCCGGTCAGATCTCCACGTCGATCTGAAGAGCCGAGTGAGAGGCTGAAGGATATGAAGGTGTGTAGAGCATACGAGATCCATCGAAGGCGCGCTGAAGCTTGATGCGCCATTTAGCCTTGGCTAAGCTACGTTTAACAGGTCGTTTGGCTAGACTGGGGAGACATTACCTCGATCCATTTTGAGCATCGTGACTCCCATGACGAAGATCATCAACGCCGCAATGAGTTCGAAGATACCTGTGAGGCTCAGTCTTACTGCACGGACATTGAGCATTGACAAATACTGACCTTCCCAGAGCTCCTCGGATTTTTTCCAGAGGTTGGAGGCTTTTGTGAACCATATCGCGATGAAAGTAGCACCGATCGCAAAGGCAATGAGTAGGCCGGTGCCAGCGCCAGCAAAGATCTTGAGGTGTTGTAGGGGCTGGTTTCATTTGAACGAGCAGGAGAGAGACGTACCTGGATGCGTAACTTGCGAACGAGTCTTTTCCGGGCGACGGACGCAGAGTCGTCCTGTTCGAGCTCATGTGCAGACGTGGACGCTACTGCCCCTTCCTCTCCCTCCTTGGGCGTCTCCTCGACAGCAGTGGATTGATGTGAAGGATGGTCTTCCTGAACGATCTGCTCTGCGAGTCCTAGGAGGACGGAGATGATGATCGCGGCCTCTAGCGTTTCGCGGAAGACGATGAAGAAGATGGGCACGGAGAAGAGCTGCTTGGCCATGGTCGTGGATGGGGGTAAAGGAGCAGGATGCTGCTTTTGAACGCTTCCGCCAGACTGTGTTAATACCAGGCTAAAATTAGGTCGGTGGCTGGTTAGGAGGTTTTCTGGATTGGGTACGCGTTTGGTTCTACAGGTATGCGATGCGTATGTTGAACGTCCGGAATTCAGTGAAAACAAGCAGAATGACGTTGTCGCGCAATCATACGATAATGGCGTGTGTACTAGCGGGGTATCGGGGCGGGAGCATTCTTGTTGATTTCAGATTGAGCTTTCAAATTCGCAACAGTAGCAGGACAACGTCGAGTGGTACATGTCATTTGTCAACCTTGCAAGATTTCTTTTGTGTGGTACACAGAAGCATCAGACGTCGACAAGTTGAGTCTTCTGGATTCTGGATCTTCGCGCCGATACGCGGATACCGTTTCTTGTTGGCGTGTTGCCAGTGTAGGTGGCGTATATTTACGCCGTGCACATGTTGTTGCCTCTGAGGACTCATTAGTAGCACGTTGCCACGACTTCGGGGCTTCTTTCATTTATGTAGGGCCTCCCGTGCGCATGACTTATTCCAGTTTTTGTCCGTATATGCAGTGTATCGCTGCAGCGCAAAGTACCTTTTCCTTACCTTAAATGCGAAGATGGGGTTCTTGGACGCTGTACACAATCAATGATGCATCGGGGTAGTCTCCTGGTCGACTGAGACGCGTACGACGCCGGGGTCAGGGGCGTTGCCATGCTTGGGATGTTATTGCTATATTTGGTGGTGTTGTTGATTTCGAACCGTCTCGGCAACTTTCTGATATTGTCCTCCTTGTTTCTTGAAATCGTCTCCCGAATTGATGTTGCAGTGGTCGCTGGTCGTCCTGTAGCCGCTCGTTTACTCAATGTCGGTCTTTCTCAAACATGTCCTTGCTTATTCGCTAACGATTACTAGGGCACCCATGCAAGCACCTCAGGTCAGCCTGCGGGAACGTATTGCAGCTTTGCAGCAACGAGATGCCCGGTCGACGTCGCCGAATCCGCCCGCCGCCTCCCTGTCCTCCCATGCCGGCGCTTTACGCGCCAAAATTGCGAAATTCGAGATGGAGGGCGCAGTACCAGCACCGCGAGGAAGTTTTGGGATGGGCGCGCCGCCTTTAGCGGAGAATGGGCAGCAGAAACGACGTGGGGAACTATACGGCAACCGTATTCCCAACCAGATGCGGCTAGCCAGTAACCCTCCACCGTCGAGTCTGGGTCGTTCAACATCGCCGCTACCGACGACCAGGAGGAATGCGTCCATGTCCGGCTCCGACTTTGATAACTCGGAGTCGAGCAAGGAAAAATTGCGTTCCTTCTCGGCCTCGCCTCCTCCCTCGATCGAAACAGACAAGCCGAGACGTCCGTCGTTTGCGACAGCATTGGACATTGCGCGAAGGGCCGATGCAGACACCCAATCACGCGACATTTCCCCATCCCCAACGCCTTTAGTTCGCAGGAGATTCTCCTCGTTTACCAGCGACGATGCTCCTCCACGTGTCGCCGCACCCGACGAATCCACGCTCGTTAATTCCATTGTACGTTATATATATACCCTTGACAAGTCTAACATCCATTCCAGGCTGTACATTTCACGGGCGATAGCATACTACCACAGACAACAGGCGACAGCTTCATACAGCCAAAGTACTTGCCGTCTTTGCTGACTGAAGCGGACGAAGAAGACGAAGACGAACTATATCAAGAGCTGGAGATACCTGCCAATAATTCTGCCGACCCGATCGCCCCGACTGTTGATTCTACCTCTCCCTCCGACAATCCCGTAATCTGCATCACTGAGGAAGCTCCGGCCATTCACACGCCGCACTTACCTGCGGGTGAAGACGAGATTGGGTTAACCGAGGATGAGGCTACTAAGGCCGCTCCTCCTAATGCCATCTCAATCGTCGTCGAGGATGCCGATAATACGCCTACTCCAACGCCAGAACCAGCACCTACAATTTCCGCAAAAGACGAAACGTTACCTTCTCCGTCATCTCGTACTGTAGAAGAGAAGACGCCTACGCCTTCGTCTCAACCTCAAGATTCCCCTGCTCTCACTTCCTCACCGTCTACCTCTGAAGCTCGTCCCCGTCTCAGCGGCGATACAAATCCTGAAGCGAACAGCCGTTCTGCTCGTCCCATATCCATGTCCAGTATCATGTCTGATACGGATTCTCTATTTACCATGCCCACCTTCCTCGAGTTGAAAACGACTCCGCGATATCAATACAAGGACATGCCCGACTCGCCGTTCATCATTGCTCCTGCCACGCCATTTGAGTCGACGCCTGTAAGGGAGCGCCCTCCGAGCATGCTTGACGACAGCTCTGGGTCTTCCTGCAGTTCAGACTCGAGAGGAGCCACGTTTACCCGACAGCAGGACCAGAGTCCCATCGAAACTGAGTTTGGCGTCGTTACGGTGCATACGCAGTCTCATTCGTTCAAACTCGGGACCCCGATACAGGGCTATAGCGAACCAGTGACTCCTACGGAGGATCGCTTCCTCCCTGGGACCAAGTCATTCTCGGCTGTGGTGCATGGCAAGATTAGGGAGGTGCATACCCTTCACCCGAAGAGTAACCCTACCGTGCCAATGACGCCACAAATGAAGCGTATCCGCAAGTCCGTCGTGGAGCCTCCGCCTAGTCCAGGGTCGGGCGATCTCGCATTACTCATGCAAAACGCGGCGTTACTGGAGAGTAGGCTAGAGAATGGGGAAATTCCAAGTGAGGCTGCAGCCCCGGCAATCGCTACTGTGCAGGAGGAGGCGGAGGAGGAGAAAGCGGAGAAAGAAGAAGCACCGGTAGTCACTGTTCCTGCCCGCCGCCAGTGGGTGCAGCCAAGCGGCATAAGCGAACTTTCAGGATACCGCAGAATCTTGGGAAGAGTAAAAGTGTGCACGGGCACAGTCGAGAGTCGAGCGCCAGCGCCTCTCCTGAGGAGCAGGTTGCGCCACGGACCTCGACAGGAAGTTTCCGGATCAGGACTAAATCAGGATATGGGTCTGCGAGAGAGTCTTTGGATGATCAGGTCCCCCGATGCCTGAGCGGCCACAAACTCAGTACGCCATACTGCAACCGATGCCGGAAGGTGAGGTCCCACCTACACGCCTCCGAAGAGTCCGGGCGCGTCTCGCTATTTGGGTAGTTTTCGGCGGTTAGGTAACAGGCATAGTGTCTCGACATCCTCGGAGATCTCGTCGGACGACTCGATTCCAGTCGCGACTCCGCCTGACCAGAGTGTGGAGTTTGGTGTTAGGGATGGGCTGTCATCGCCTCCACCATCAGGCATTGCGTGGCCGAGTGTGAGTCCCAGTCCCAAGAAGGGAGGAACGGTTGGGAGGGCGGCGTCTTTTGCGAATCAGCTCTGGAGCAGGGGGAGAGCGAAGAGTGGAGCGAGTATGGTTAGCGTCGCGGATGATGATGGTTGGTCTTCATTATGTTCTCCTTTACTCTTATTTGCTAACTAGAAAGATAGCTGATCGCGCCACACTGAGCTCGTTCAAGGGTGTCAAGATCCGTCTACATCGCAAACCTTCTGCACCGACTGTTCCCAAGATCCCTTCTGAGATATCGGGCATTATTGTCCCGCCTGTTCGATCACATTCCTTGCACGCGCGTTCGGACAGCAAGCTTGTTATACCTTCGACTGACACGTTACCCAGAATCTCCCCAGCGCATAGTCAAAGCCAGAATGTTATTTCGTCGTCATCCGAGACCATCAAACAACCTCATCGACCTGTATCATGGCCACGACGTCGTCTACCTCGCCGGATACCAGTTTAGATCGCGACTTTATGACGCGTTCCCGTCGCCGCCCAGGTCACACAGTGAACGTGCTAGCATTGATTCGCAATCTAGGGTTATACAACACCAGCGTTGACGAAGGCATCATCAACCTCGCCTCCACCGTCATTTAGCATGCCTCCGTCATATTCCAGTGGCGCGTCGTTGAGCCGGACATCGACGGCGGAGACGCACAAGCAGCACTTGAGCTCTATGGACTTGTTATAATAGTAGACGGACGGGGGCGGATCTTTCGCGAAGTTACTAAATGAAAGAGGATAAGCATACTCACACACATATATCATTATCTAACATACCTACATCGACGATATCGGCCTACTATTTTACCCTCATTTTCGTTTTATTTCCTTTTGGTTGCTCTCATACTACAAGCTGCTTGGTTGCTTTGCTTTCGTTTCGTTTTTTAAATCCATCGAATCCTCCCGTTGTCACTGTAACATATTCATTACTGCTGCTCGAGCAATATGTTGTTCTTGGAGATGTAACAATCTTTACCTATAATTAATGCGACTGATTCGAAATGGCCCCACATTTGTTTTTCATGTCAAGTCGTCAAGCAAGTGGCGGTTGAACGTTCCTGAATCCTCCTCAAACATTGTAAACCGTAGGAACACCGCTTTTCGCTGCACAATGAATGTATTCAGAAATGATGCAATTGTAAATGTCGATGCTGTAAGATGACATGGTAGGTAGGTGCGATGAATACAACACGGGCTAGTATCAGCTCAGTCAGAATCAGAGTCGATCTATAGAAAGTGAGCTTTACAAAGCCAATTTGTTGAGCGAAAAACTCACAACCATCTTCCCCTTCGCCTTCGTCGCAGCAGCTCGAGTCGACGACCGGCCCGCTGGGGCGAAAGACAGCTGCGACTGTTTAGCTGCCGAGGCCGCTGGCGCCTTCTTCTTGGCTGGTGCTTTCTTCGCCGGCGCTTGAGATTGACTAGAACATCGTCAGTTCACATGACTATCCTTGTTGTGATCATGCACCTAAGAACCGCCGCCCTTCCCGTTCGCTTCTTGGGCGGTGGGCAGGCTCGTCCTCGTCGTCATCCTCAATCTCATCGTCGTCCGGTATATCGATGATCTCAGCGTCAGAGTCCGAGTCGACCTTCTTCTTCCGCGCCCCTTGGCTGGTGCTTTCTTCGCGGGTGCTTTCTTTGCGGGAGCTGCTTTCGCGGGAGCTTTCTTGGCTGGAGCCTTCTTTTTCGGTGGAGGTGCGGGTTCGTCAGAGTCAAAGTCGGATCCTCCACCGCCTCCGCCGCGACCCACGTCGACATCCATCATCATTGAGTCTTCTGAAGCAGCGTCGGATTCGTCTGCCTTTGCTTTGCCCTGATGATATTGTAAGCGGGAGAATGAAGCCGTGCAGCTCAAAACAATACCTTTCCTTTAGACGGCTTGTTCTGAGTAGTGTTTTCAAGATACTCCTTCTCCTGCTGTTCCTTTGCTTTCGTCAACTGCCATACAAATTAGATTCACGATTTACGAGAAACAACGATCAAAGCATACCACTTCGTCCAAGTCCTCTTCGTCAAGTTCACCGGGCTCTCCGCCATTCGCTTTGACGCCTTTCATCATCGATTTCAAGGTCTTGCCGACGTGCCTGCACATTGCGTGAGTAAGATAGTAAGAAGTTACGAGGTAACCCACGTTTGAATAGCGTGGATGTCATCTTTCTCAACGAACATCTGGATAGCGTCCGACATGCCATTCTCACCCAACAGCTGCGGCTCCTGAGCCGCAAGAAACTCCTTCACCAGCGTCGCGACTCGGACCTTGGCCAATTTTTCCGAAGACGTCAGATCCGGATCGTCTATGCTCAGCTCGGGCTGATCAACAGACACCTTCCCGGTCCTAGCAGCCCTCTTTGAACGAGTGAAAACAAGAAGATCTCGAGGGTTCGCGACGCGACCTTGGAACTCTTGTCCAAAGCGAATAGGATTGGACATGTCGGAAACGCCGGTCGTGTCCACCTTGAGCCGGACCAAGGGAAGCATGGGTGGCATATCTTCCTCCCCCTGGCTTACCGCCAGCGCATTGCGGTCCGCTGATTGTGCGTTGGCAGATTCGATGAGCTCGTTTACTTTGATTTTGAGATATTTGTTGATAGAGATTTGGTCGTTGAGTTCAAAGTTGTATTCTGAGGCGAGGTCACTGACGGCAACTTCCTCGATGACGAAGGGGCGAACGGTGCGTAGTGGGAGTGGCGTGAGCTGGAAGTCTT
The DNA here is from genome assembly GCA_015501595.1 of Hymenopellis radicata. Classification (NCBI taxonomy): domain Eukaryota; kingdom Fungi; phylum Basidiomycota; class Agaricomycetes; order Agaricales; family Physalacriaceae; genus Hymenopellis; species Hymenopellis radicata. The sequence continues at coordinate 100,574 of JADNRX010000158.1, forward strand.
TGCCTTGAACCTTCACAAGAGCGACGTGCTTTTCGATAGCTTCGCCGTCAGCGAGGGAGGTGGCGACGGATGAGCCGGGTTGACAAATGTAATAGTTCTTCCCCGCCACCGGCTCCGGGACTATACGACAGTCGTGCTCGTGGCCCAGATGACAAGATTGATACTGTCATCGAACATTCCTTCAGGCACTGATTCTTGCGGTCCATGTTTGACACTGAAAGAAAAGTGAACTCCGAGGCTCAAACAAGATGTGGCGGTCATACCGGTTTTGATGTAAAAGGAGTATATTGAACCAGTCGTCCTTGTTCTGTGGCATGAACATGCGCACTCGATTGCTTCGCAGTTCAAAGTGCATGCGCTGGTCCTTGACGTTTCCGATACCGTACATGCCGAGATGTGTGTTGCCCTTACGAAGAAGCACTGGACGTACAGCAATACCTGTCGTCGGGGCTTCTGCGTCTGACATTGGCAGGTCAATTTTACCCATATAGTTCAGAAGACCGGTGACAGAAAGGACGTCAAGCGCGCATAATGCTCCTTCCTGAGATAGAATAAGCACATGAGCTATGGAGCGAAACTGCACAGAACTGCACTGACCGCACCAGCACCTTGAGGATCGTCGTGATTGCCGTGAATGGAAAAGACTGGTATACCGACATTGAAATTGGGGTCTTCGTAGTTTATGGCCGGAAAACTGCACACATGGATGAGCAGCAGAAAAGGGAACAGGGCGTTTACATACGTGAAACCGTCCGCTTTTCCTTCATCCGGGTCACTCAATAGTTCGATTTGGACAGGGTTGTCACCCATGGTATATTCTCGAAGCAGCGCGATTGTACTGTAAAGGCAGTTTCTAGACGGTTTGTTTTCGTGAAAGAGGTCGCCAGCCAAGAGAATGAAGTCGACCTGACGACGACTTGAGCGCCTGATGAAGAACCGTATATGGGGTGACATACATCGTGTTTTCTTGCGAGCTGAAGGATTTCTCTAAAGGTGTTGATTGAATCTTGACCTCTGACAGGATCTCGCTCGAGATAGCCTATATGGTTGTCTGTCGCCAACAGAATCTTGATTGTGTCGTCTGGAACTGTGCAGCAAGAGTCATTCACGAAAAAGTAGAATATTCCCAATCATCATACAGTCATCCAGAATCTTGCTTGGGCCAGGAGTACCGTGCTCAGATTCGTCGTCCATGTCGTGGTGGTGGTAAGAGGCAAAGAGGCGCACGCGCATGAATCAAGTGTGCACGTGCTCCGTTCAGGGCTCGGCTTTCGGGTTAGGGTCTCCGGTGGCGTCCGCCGTCCGCACTCAGCAGAGTCAGCACTGCTCCAGGCCACGCGTACAATGGTTTGGGAGGACATGTCGGATAATTCAAAGTCCACCGCCGCATCTCGGTCGGCTTGTGCGGAAGTCCACGACGTGAACTTGCAAGATTTCTCTCGAAGATAAGTCATTTCTCTTCGTCAGTCCTACCAGAGTTGTAAAGCTCACTTTCTATAGATCGACACTGATTCTGATTGAGCTGATACTAGCCCGTGTTGTATTCATCATCTTACAGCACCAACACAATTGCATCATTTCTGAATACATTCGTTACAATGTTTGAGGAGGACGTGTCGCAAGATTCAGAGTAACGGCATCATCCATATAAACATGCATGATTTCTCTCGAAGATAAGTCATTTCTCTTCGTCAGTCTGCTTAAACCATGCATACGATGGCCCAGCCTAACACGAATCTGGCCGACCGTATCGGCTGGTGTTCTTCAAGACGCGGCGCGCCAATCGGATTCGCCGTTTCAAACGGTGCCGACAGTCTGTATTTGTGGCGCATCATTCCTGTTCGATATTACCCTGACCGATGCCCAGGAGGTCCAAAAGCTCCGAGACAGCCCAGGAACGCAGCAAGATATTAATGCTACAATTTGAATTGAAGTATTAGGTGAACTGCAAGTGTTAACAGCATACAACAAAGCTTATACAGTAAAGGGAGGTACTGAAAGGGTGGGATAAGTTACAAGGGGGAAGAGAAAGGAACGTGGTACAGACACATCAGTAAAGACAGTTTTCGACAGCAATTAGAATGCGGAAAATCGGGTATAGCATATTCAAAAACCGAGGGGAGAGCGACAGAAAACAGAAAGCTTTTGAGGGATTATCATACGAATAAAATATTGAATAGCCTGACGGTAGAAGAAATCGATGGCTAGCAATCTAGACAGGATGGGTTTAGAGGATGAAAATTGAAAATTGAAGAAGCACATACCAAAACTGAGAACACAAACTTGAACGAGCGCTAAAATATGCAGACTGCGCGTCGTCATCGTCAAATGACTGAGCTGGCGACAGCGGGAAAGAATACTGCACTGGGGTGCGCAACTCGGAATCTGAATGGCAGCGCCTCGCCAGATGGGGAACAGGCGTCTGCATGCCCTCCAGCGACACATCGGATTCCTCCTCATCAGAGTCCGTCATGTCCACCCAATTCGTTTCCGATACGGGAACTGGTGGCGGAACGGCCGCGTCGGGCAGCACTACATGACACGGATTATGCTCCGGCGTTAACCGCGTCTTGGACTTCGTGTCGTCATGCAAGGTAAGGGAGAGAGGAAAGGGCGAACCTGTCCGTTTATGATTGCCACGGCGGCGCGGACTGAGAGGGTTATAAGGAGGACAGGTGTTGAAACGTGACACAGGCAGGTCAAGTGTCCAATCTGCGTTCGCGTAAGGGTGACGTTGGTAAGACGAGGAGCTGCTGGAGCTGGTTCGGGTGGGAGATGGAGTAGAAGGTGGACTGGGTAGAGGACACGAAGGTGGGGCATAGATGTTCAGAGGAGGAGGACGCGTACGGGGACGGGATTTAGACTTGTTTGGGGTAACACTGATAATCTGAACCGAGCCTTTCGCAAATGGATCCTCGAGTTGGTCCGCAGTAGATGCAATCTCTGCACTGCTGCAGACAGATACAGCGTAGGTTGGAGTACGTGGAAAACCAGGAGTAGTGGGAGAGGATTGATACGAGCTGCGATCCACGGAAAAGACCGAACTGGTCTTGTTAATCACGGCAGCCTTGGCTTCGAGCTCCCGCCGAGAGGCAAGAGGTAGGAATGGCACGAATTCAGTCGATCCGGGAGCCATGAGTGATACAGTTGGGATGGGTGTTGTCCGGCTTTCAAATCGCTCGGGCCTCGGTCGCGGTGGCGAGACGAGCTGTTTAAATCTGGAAAAGACCGACGACGTCGAGGTAAGGCGGCGCGAGGGTGAGTAGGAGGCGCGAGATGGGGCGCGGTAAGGGAGATGGATGGAGACATCTGGCTCGTGATCCAAGTCCAACGCGGACTCGACCAGAGACGCAAACTCGTCGATGGAGAAGGGAATATGTGAACGAGTGGACGCCATCGAGGACAGCAACGAGAGCAACGGCGGAGATGATAATGGTTAAGAAGAAAGGGCAACCCACTTGCTAATTGTATGCCTTCGTTTTATGCTGTCAACAAAAGGTTATATAATCGATCCTCGACGATCTGGCAGTCGCGCATCAGAATTCCGCCACAGGCTTCTTTCATTTACGCGAATCGTGTCAATTGCAGCGGTTGACGTCTTCGAGTGTACTATTTGCTACCGGTCCAGGTCGGAACGGTATTTTCCAGATCTTTTTGCATGGACGGAAAGTATTCGTTCGACTGCAATTTAACATGCGGGTCAAAAGGTAAGAAATAGCCGGGCTTTGCCCAAATAAAGCAGAGCTTTATTTGAGTCTGAGCAATTGAGCAAACCGAAGAATCTTCGACTATCTTGTTGTCAGCTGCAGACTTCGAATTCTTGTTGCCCACGCACCCCGTGATAGCAGGCCCAGATGAACCATCCGAGACACTCCCGAGATGTCTAGACATTTGGTACGTCGCGCATCTGTCAATGCGGCTACAGAGCGACCAAGGAGTTCGTGCGGTATGTTCATGCCACCGAGGACTTTGAAATTCGTGCAGGTAATACGCATATACTTTGAATATCCATCGAATCTTTGGGTCGTTCAATCTGCCAGATTTGTGCGAGTAGCCTTTTACGCCAGAACTGAATCTTTCAGAGGATCGGGTCCAGACGATTGAAGAGATAATTGTATATATCGGCACCGAGTAACAGTTGAAACGCTGATAACGCATCGCTTGGACACCGGGGCATTCAAATGGAACCGGGTGGCGCGCTTGACAAGCTTTAGGCAGTCTCGCATGAGCAATCATTCTATTCACGTCCAGCACTTGGACGAACTCACAAAACGTTCTATTAACTACGATGAGCGACCAGTCATGACATATATCATGGAGCTCCGGTCAGGCTGAGCATCTCGACGCGCAGTTTGCGCCACACCGTGGACAGACGCCGGATCATTTCCGTCTCTGCTCAAAAACCAGGAGCATACGCGACTGGCCCGTTTATTCCGTTGCCTTGGTTATGATTTCCGTCAAGAGATGTGCCGGTTGGCCTTTGGCGGAGACTAGCGCGTGTCTAAAGGATTCGCATAGACTCCAATCCACGAGGCGGCCTGTCCAATGCATGAGGCGTTTCGTCGATTTGAGACCGGTAACCGGTAATCATTTTTTACAATGCGGAGGCTGCAATGCCGTTCAAGGACTTCAAACTTGCAGGTGGAGAGGAGGCAACAGAAGGTGTGGCTGTGTTACCATGTTTGTCTAACTTTCGATCTGAACACAGCCACATTGAACTTTCTTGATGCACGACCGTAACATATACAAAGTGTTCCCAGACTTTGAGGAGCTGGCTAAGGCCTATCCACCTCTATACGCGCAGTACATGTTCAAAATACGCCCCACTCCTTATCTGACAAAAAACCCTAGCTTGTTATCTGCGGCTTCTCCAGGTTCACGCAAAACGATCGACTTCAAGAACGAAGCATCACAAAGGTAACTGCACGTCTCCCTGCTTAATTAACTGTCTTAACACGGTTAGATGCCTGACCCAGGCCCTCCTTCATCGTGATTTTGGTCTAGCAATCACCCTACCTGACGACCGCCTCTGTCCTCCGGTAAGCGTGCTCTCCTGTTTGGACTGTGTCAAAATGTGGACTCTGAAAAGGTGCCTAACAGGTTAATAACTCTGTTCTAGCTTCAGAGTACTTGTCTTACTACACTCGTAAAGGCTGAACTACATCCTCTGGATACAAGACATCTTGCTTGCTCAACCTGGCCCTTCTCAACCGACCGCCATTCGCGGGATCGATATGTGAGCACGCAAAGCGAATCTTTCCCTCGGACAGCTTGGTTAACCATACTCAAGCGGAACAGGCGCGTCCTCTATATATCCGCTGCTAGGATGCAAGCTCGATCCGTCCTGGACTTTCTTGGCCACAGGTGAGCTAGACATAACGCTTGTGTGGTTATAGTCACTGACGGCACGCCACCCTAGAACTAGACGAGCGGTCGCTCCAGTACGCCCAGGCCAATGTCTCGCAAAATCATTTGGGTCACAGGATTCGTTTAGTACAAGCCAAGGCAGAGGACACGATTCTTCCGCTAGATGCCTGTGTTGACGAGCAGTACGTTACTTCCTGGCTAAACGGCACTCGCCTCACGAGTTTGTCCTCCCAGATTCGATTTCACTATGTGTAATCCTCCATTCTACAGTAGTATGGAGGACGTAGAGCGCTCCGCCGATGGAAAGGCGCTTCAACCAAACGCAGTTAGTTCGTGGATCCATTCAGTAAAGCCTGTGTATTGAGTTTTTAGGTTTGTACAGGTGCCCCAGTCGAAATGGTAACCTGCGGCGGAGAGGCTGGATTCGTCATACGAATGGTCAGAGAAAGTGCTCAAGCCAAATTATGGTGCCGGTAAGTTTCTTTGACCTCTACACTACTGAGCTCAGTCTGATTTGTAGTTGGTACACGTCTATGCTTGGCATGATGGCTTCTCTAACCCAAGTCGTCGGTGTTCTAAAAGAATTAGATGTCAGTACCGAAGCGTTATCTGCTGCTTCGCTGCATTCTAACAACTGATTAGATTACCAACTACGCCATAACAGAATTTGTGCAAGGCCAGACTCGGAGATGGGCTATCGGCTGGTCTTTTACCAAGGAGAGACTCCCCGACGTACGTTCGTTTATCTTAATCTTATTCCTCCTCGGAGTAACGTCCCCGTTTTCCTAGTCGATTTCGCGCATACCGAATCCGGCCCTTCGCAGTCTAATGCCCTTGCACAATACCGTGCGCCAACCTATACCCGCGGCGGTGAATATTTCGGCGATTCTGGCGAACATTGAGGGTATAGGGATCTTGCGCAACGATGGCTTGACGCTGATCACGGCCAAAGCGGACACTTGGTCCAGGAGTGCTCGACGGAACCGGAAGCGTCGAGAGGCACAGGCCGAGGAAGGTGAAGTCGCACTAGTTTGTACTGCCACGGTTCAGCGCGACGAGGAGATTGTATATCAGTGGGTGCGCGGAGAAGACCGCGGGATGTTCGATAGCTTCTGCAGCCATGTAAGTCGGAAGGCCCTAGCTCGACAGTGATGGCGATGCGTTATTCTAATGGTCTGTCTCGTGTGGCGCTCTTCTGCGGGAACCGGATCACGAAATATACGGTTCTGTGGTTAGCGGGAGAGGGCTACGATGAAAAGGAAACATCGCAAAATGTAGTTTATCGCTGAAGGACAGATCCATCATAATTTATAACACTATCACGGACGACGTTGTCACTGAAACCAGTATCTTCAGGAACCATACCAATATAGTGTGGCGTACAATGATGTCTCCCGTGCAACTAATGTGTTTCGTTTCCAGGTTCGGTATCGATTCGTGAGCAGAACAAAGGTCCATCTTAACTTATGAGGTGAGGCTAGCGGAGGTGTGGAAATGTTCGCCGGAATAAACGGCTACTTGAGCACTTCCAGAAGTGAGAATAATAATGAGAGGAACTCGCTGGAGATGTACATATTAGACGACGCCATACTGAGATTTCTCCAAGAAGATGGGGACTTGAACAACGTTGAATTGAATTCAAGTTATGCGTAATGTTAGATTCGGCAAGTGATGCCAAATATGCGGAAGACACCTGCATCATCATGTCTAGGTCTGGGTCTGACGACCAGCTTTACGACCTCCATTCTCCTGCGACCCCACATTGAACACGTTTACGTCTCTGATATACTACTGAAAGTGCTGTGCGTTGTCCGTCGATGTCGACGTTAACGGAGTCGGAGCCTCGGGACCGCGATGACCTTGCGTCCTACTTTAATCGCAGCGCCTATGTTGTCCACTCATACGCTGACCGGTAAGTTTCCTCGTTATGTCTCTGAGAATCCAGTCACTAAATGCTGCAGGTTGGAGCATGGATACGCGCGCCCTGCTATAAAAACAGCAAAGGAATTGTTTCAAGAGCATCCTATTCCATTTGTCCGTACCTCCAGCAACATGCTCCATCCGTGTTTTGACATTCATTTGCGCAGGTTTTCTTTTGCTTCTTCTCTGTCCTTAGCATCTTCCCGATATTATTATTCCTGTGCGCCCTCTGGCTTCATTCATGAATTGATGCTCCTAACACACGTCAAGATTCGTTTCAGTGCTTGTTACACTTTCGTTCGTGTTCTTCGCCCTCAGCTCGGCTCTTCTGGCTTCCGCCGGTTTTCTTTTTACGGCCTGTTCGTCTTCTCTGGTCGCGCAGCTATTGTCAAGCACTGACGATCCATACAGCATGTCTTCTCCTACTCGTGCTCTCCACCAACTTGTGCATCTCTACATTCCCCACTGTCGCTCTATTCTGGTCGTACACCGTTCTTCGTCTCATCTCTTTGACTCGCGCTGGTGGACGTGCCGGTGCGGCTCAGTGGGTTGATGAAACCAAAACCTTCGTCGGCAGCGGGCTAGGCTTCAAATCCGCACCTAAGACCGAGGATACTGTCAATGCTTCCCCTCGCTCGGAAGGGTCCATAGTATTGGTTGATGAACGCGTAAATGTAAAGCAGGTGCCATCACAGGACCCAGAGAAAGGCGTGAAAGTCGAGGACTGACTGTGAGAATCTAATGTGACATTTACTTGTACGAATTCAGAACTATACTTTCAAGGTTCTCCTTCCTCCCGAATGCAAAACGAATCTATATTATGCTCCATCCAACGGAGGACTGTCAATATTTGCTACGACGTCAGCTTTGTTGCCCTGCTGTCCATTATGGTGGCTAATCGAAAAGGACAGGTCTCATGAATTGCTTCCCGTTCCCGCTTCTTCTGTGTCATGGCTCGGTAGATACATTGCCTCTGCAATGCGAATGACCATTATCAAATGAACGAGCGATCAGCCATAGTATATTCTCCATCAGCCTCACTGCGTTGATACATCATCTGTTTTCATAACATGCCGACGTTGTACCGTGAATAGCGCAATCGGCTGCTTGTCCGAGGAAAAGGCATATGCTCGGGATGCCCAACAGCTCTTATGATTAAGGCGATAAGACGTTCCCAGACCAACTGTTGGTCTATACGACATGGGCCGAGCAACATTATTGTCTCTTTCCCTGTTTGCTTTGATATCTGGAGTCCTCTCCCAGACAGCGCCGGCTTACGGACAGGTATGTAATTGCACTTGGAGCCCTTACGCATAACTCAACGTTGCAGTGTGGGGGAACGGGGTGGACCGGTGCTACGACATGCGTGTCCGGATATACGTGCACGTACTCAAACGCATGGTACTCGCAGTGTCTTCCCGGAACCGGCACGGCGGCGCCCCTGAGCAGCACCGCTCAGCAGAGTGGTACGGCTACTACAACGGCATCCGGAGGCTCGACGACGCTTCAGCCCGGATACTCCTTCATTCGCGCTGTGGTGCGTTTGTGAAGCTTTCGGGCATTATATCCTTCATGCTTAGAACACGCATGATTGACAGGAAGACCCCAATTTCCACAAATACCTTCGGTCAGAAGTCAAGTTCACCGCCTCGCAAGCCGTCCTCGGGGAACCTGGTGATGCTGCTCAGTTCCAGATCACTGGGGGGCAGCTCATTCAGAACGCGAATGGAACACCACTCTACGCGGTCGTTGAGACTCCTGCAGATTCTACCGTAAAAAAACTTGCAGTCTCTTGGTCAGCGTCGCCTTCTACATCTGGCGCCTTCGTGTTTAGCGGAGACACCGTAGAATGGAGTTCTCCGAATATGACTCGACCTCAGAATAATGTCCGTGTTTTGTTCTCATTTTCTCGTATTCAGCTAACGTATAACCTTGAAGGCATGGCTCGTATGCCCTGATGCCGCTGGCCTCGACCTGTATATCAATTTGGGTGCTTATGCGTACCAAACGCCAGCAGGATGTGCGGATGAGACGATCCACGCATATACCGGCTCTACAGCTACGGCGTAGACGGGTACGTCGACAATCTCCGGGGCTAGGAAGCCCGTTGCTGATCAGTTCACAGGACGAAGTCTTCGTGAGTTAACCTTTTAGCCTTTCTATATTGTCCATTACGCCATGCTTCGTTTCGACACATTCAAGTAAAAGCTGCCGACGAGTCTCGTTGTTACAAATGATCATGGGTTCTTGGTTACAAGCTTTTGTGAAGGGGGCCTGTTTGTGCGTATGGAAACTTCTCACGCCAGTGCTTTGCGATCTCGTCCCTTCGAGCGACCCACACGTCCGGCTTCTGAGAGATGTATTCCATGAACCTAAGGGGGGACGTGCGTGAGGGACCATCAGCATCATTTGTGGGGAACGTGTGCTCACTTCTGAAGACAGCGGAATCGACCGGGTCTGCCAATAATGCGATTGTGAAGTCTTGACATCCGTTAGCGCCAGGGACGACTGGAATAGCACCATCAACATACCCGATGGTCATCATCTTGGGACGACCCTCGACGCCTTCTTGATAAAGGTAATCGAATGTCTCTTTCATATGCCACAAGAAGTCATCGGATGATGACCAGCCCGAGCCCTTGCATAGGAAGCGATGGTCGTTGCAGTCTAAACTATATGGGATGATCAAAAGCCCCTCGTCCTTGATACCCTCGGACGCCAGCGGGCTCTCGACCCAGAACTAAACGCGTTGGGTTAGAACACGCTCGGGGCGTTGAAAGAACACGGACCGGAAGGTCATCGGCATAGCTGTCGGAGCTATAGAGCAAGGGCAGGCCGCGTTTATGGTGCTCGCGCGCGATGATTCTGGTGCTCTGGTTGCTTCCTCGGCCCAAGTACCATCCGGCAGGTACATTCTTGTCTCCTGTCAAACTCTGCAGTCGGTCGATGCCTTGCGCGACATGTGCGGCCTCTTCTTCAGGTGTCGCGTCAAAGTAGGAGCGCCAGCGGTTGCCGTGGCACGCTATCTCGTGGCCGAGCTCAGGCAGCAGTTTCCCGTATTGAGGTGCGACCTCGATGGCCCTAGCGACTGCGTACGTTGTGAATTTGTAGCCGTGTTTATCGAACAGGCGTAGGATTCGAGGCAGTCCTTGGCGGATGCCGTATTCGAACTAGCAGTGCACGGTCAGAACAGTCTTCTCTGCGACGGTGAAAGAGACAAGCTTACCATCGTCTCTAGTTGCTGGTCGCGTCTCCCTTTCAAGGGTTCCTTGTGGAAGGCCTCGTGCAAGTAGCTTTCCGCGTACTCGTCGCCATTAGCAAGGGTGCTTTCTCCTCCCCTTCTCAAGGATCAGTGGACGTCGACGCGACGAGGACTTGCTTACTCTTCAAAGTTAATGACGAAGCTGACAGCGATCTTGGCGCCATTGGGCCAGCAATCTTTGGGAGTATCCCATCCGTATCCCACGAAATCGCGGTCAGGAAGAAAAGGAGGGCAGTCCAAGGTGGAAGGCATGAGGAAAGCGGCGACGTTGGGTTTCCGCAGACATTACTACCGTCTCATAACGGGATCCAGGAGGTGGAGTGAGGTCCTATCGTCGCGGACCACCGGCAGAGTATGCGGCAGGCTTCGCGTATTTGCTTTTGAGCCGGCAGGCATCACTCATGCCAGCCCCTTACAGCTTTAGCTCTTCCGAGACAGATGGATCTCCTTACAGATTTGAGAACGGTAGAAATCTTGCTTCCTTGATTATCTACCCCCGTCTTGCCCCCTCGTCCTCCTCTTTCTGAGTACCCACATGCCAGCTCTCGACCGTCATGCAGAATATCTCCCCGACCGGCCTATGGTTGGGTACGGGATGGAGCAACCTGACCCACAGTGGCCAAATGGCGCGAAGATTGCCATTTCTTTTGTGCGTGTCAACCGACTGACGCACGCCCGAGGTTGACGATTCTCAGGTCATCAACTGGGAGGAAGGCGGCGAACGCAATATCCTGGAAGGAGACAGCGGTTCTGGTTCGCCTCTTCATCGTCGTCAAAGCCCTCTCGTACTTACTTACCCTTCCCATAGAAACATTCATCATCGAACACCTCTCCAAGCCCTCAATCATCGGCGGACGCGACCATATGACAGAGTCCCAGTTCGAATATGGTCCTCGCGCTGGTCTTCCCCGCCTGATGCGTCTATTCAAGAAGTAATGTTTTTGACACACTTTCACGCGGCCTGCGCTCACGTCAACTTGGTAGATACAACATGACATGCACCATGTACACAGTCGCGGCTGCATTGGAGCGCGCCCCGTACCTCGGCCCAATGCTCGTCGAGCAAGGGTTCGAGATTGCCTGCCACGGCAACCGATGGATTAACTTCATGAACGTCTCGCCCGCGGAGGAGGAGAAACACATGCATCAGGCTATTGATCGGCTACAGAAATACACTGGCGATACGTCTATTCCCAGAGGATGGATGATTGGGCGCCGAAGTAATGTGAGCCAGAGGTTGTATTGTCGCGCGGCAAAGGAAAGAGGTTTGGAATTTCTGTATAGCTCTGATAGCTATGGAGATGATCTTCCAGTATGTTTATGGTATGGTTTGTTACGACTTGCGTTGATTGACGCCTTGATAGTACTGGCTCGAGAGTCCGCTCGCATCAGAAGGTGAACCCGATGAGGGAATGCTAATTATTCCGTACACCCTGTGAGTCCGCCCGTCTACTGTATTGCACATTCATTCCCCAATCTAATTTCGCTTCTAGCGACTGCAATGATTTCCGCTTCGTAGTCGCGGGGTCTGGGTGGTCCTCTGGGGAAGACTTTTACAAACACCTCGCATGTTTAATTGAGTCGTACGTTAATCATCAACTTACGCTATGTCTAGGTCGATACCTTTGATGTTTTGTATGAAGAAGGCCAACTCGGTCAAGCGAAGATGATGTCCATCGGGCTGCACAACCGATGCGTGGGTCGCCCGGGACGACTGGCAGCCGTGGAGAAATTCATGCAGTATATTTCCACCAAAGAGGGTGTTTGGGTGGCGAGGCGAGACGAAATTGCGCGGCATTGGCGAGAGAAGTTTCCATACGACCCCTCCAAAGCCCAAGCAAAGGTAGTCGTCCAATAAGGCTAGCGTATTTTATCGCCGTGGAATACGTGTTTGATAAATCATGATTAATCGTGTATATATTCACTTTATTCCTGTACTAGCATGAACGAAACTGCCTGCCGTTGAACGTTGTTGAATCATTATTTCAAATTTGATCCTCCAAATCTACCATGTTCGCGAGCGCCCAAAAGCTGCGCCTGGAACGGACAAAGGAGGTCATAAAAGTTCATCCTTCGTCTTCCCATAGGAAGATAAGCTCGAGTCATTGGATCCCGCAAGCGCTGGCTTCTCTACTTAATCCTGAAGGTTTGCCGACTCATCTATCTTCATGTCTCCCTTGATCGGCCACACAACATAGGAAGCGAGGTACATCAACGCCGCGGTACGTTAGCAGGAACCTATACATTTGCAAGTAATGAGAAGCAGAGATTCCGGGAATAATGAACGCTGTTCAAAAACTTACGAGAACATGTTCATATGTTGCGCGGTTCTGGAAACGCGTACTCCATTGGGCGCTATACTTGCTGCAAACCTGGTAGAAAATCATCTCAACAAAATAAAACCACGAGGTCCTGATGAATCTTACCGAGTCATGCATGGTGCCAGCGCGAGAACCGTGACAACCGGTGCACGAACATTCCATCCCTGGACGCCACAAATATGCTCGAAGCGCACTAGAGCTAACCGAGAAACCTTTTATCGGCCATTATGCGATCCCGTGAAGATAGCAGTATGGCCCGCACAACATCTAGTCCGGCAAAGCTAGGCTGCGTATCAACAACGACAACGAAAGCTGTATCACCGAGGATGTCCACCCTACGCCGATGGAGTGGAACGGATGTGCTCACGCTTCATGCCACGAATACCGGCGGAAAGATCACTCAGAGCATAGGAGGTCTATTGGGAGGCGACGGCGGAATGATAGATGAATGCGGGAGGTGACTCTGCTAGTAGTAGTTAAACACGATCCAATAATACGAAATAAACAGCAGAGGCAAGATGAATACCTCGAATGGCGGGAATTAGTGACATAGCCATCTAGCGGTCCCTCATCCTCCCTAGACTCGCTGGCACAGGAGTAATTCGCCCCAGATATACGAGCTGGGCACGTTGGGCGTGAAGCTTGTCGAGACGCTGGTTTATGAGAAGCATCTGGCTCAAGGCCCTATACCGGCTCTGTACTTCAACGTTGTCGTCGATATTCGATGCTCAGACCCAACTCATCAAAATATCCGCCCGTTATATAATCCGCAGTGAAAAATCCGCCGAAAGCAGGATCTAGAGGGAGAAGATACTGTTCGTCGTGCCACCGATAGTCTCCAGCCACGAACCGCGCAAAAAACATCCACGATTTCGGCAAGCGGCGTGATGGTATGGCGGCCCTTGAGAACATCACCAAGTTGGCGTACTCGAACCAGGGCGGGAATGCGCCTGCCATGCCCCAATCGACCAACCACACCTCTCCTCTTCCATCCACCATGATGTTGCGCATGTTGAGATCCATGTGACAAAGGACAAGCGGCTGGGTAGCGTCAAATGTCGGGAAAAGATGCGGCTCGAACATCCCGTAGTACTGGTGCAAGTGAATGAGAACGCAATGGCGGAGGTGGTCGTACCAGTCCGCCATAGCGCGATAGGATTCAAAGGGTCCCCCACCGAATTCCGTAAAGTAATACCCACTGCAAGGCAACGCCTCACCTGTAGAATCAAACGGGCCTGGCACGTCGGGACTGGGGAGAGGGATCTGATGCAGTTCTTGAAGGCTTCTACGTAGCCTCCACACAGTCCACAGCCTTTTCCACCAGTTCATCCGTGGCCAGGCAGCCTCGAGCACGTCGCCGTCCACATAGTCCATCACGAGCCAAAACTTTGACAAGCGAAAGGATTCTCCTGGGCGTACAGGAATGAGGCGGCGTACTTGCGGAACGCGGAGGGAGGAATGTGAGGCGACATATGTCATGATGTAGGCTTCATGCGCGGGGGCCCTTTTCACCACGGCGTCTGGGGTGATTCTCCAGGCGGTGGGGCCTGACCAACTTGTGTGCTCATCAGTGATCCCGAGCGCGGTAGAGGAGTCTTTCCGTGCTGCGTCAATCATAACTAGGAGTTCTTCATCGGTCAACGCATCAACCGACGACGGAAGCAGGTGGGCACTAACGAATGATACACGTCAGTACAGCACAGGTCAGGTAGAGATCAGAGAAACATACGATGAATGGGAAATTCCCATCACGGCTAAGCAGATGTGGAAGAGACCTGTCAGGATACGGCCTACTTCTTAACTTTGGTTGACTGGGATAATGAGGTCCGCAGCAATTTTCCCAATCGTTATACTTGGAGCTACTAGTACTAGCATTCGTGATTGAAGACAGCAGAAGGCGTTCTGGTGGAGAAGAGGCTGTGCACTTACGTAACGTCACCTTTGACTTCGCACTTGTATTTCTATTCACGCCTCTCTTTCAACTGCCGTGTCTTCTAAGCGAGTATTCAACAATAATGACCCCTACACGCCTTTTGCGCTGCGGACCAAAACGAATTTGACCTCGCCAGTCAATTCTGGGTCTCAGGTTCACGTTGTCCGGAATGGTCTCTATTTTGAAGATCAAGTGGCTCAGGCATTGTCGCCGACACGTTTTCACACGGGGATTTATTGGACGACTGGAAGCGTATTGTGCACTCAGCTTGACTCCAAGAGCATCCTTTTCCCAGGCCGAACAATGCAAGTTATGACCAGTGGCCAAAGGAGTATTACAATGGCGTGGTGAATACTGCAGCATTCGATCATCGTGGCTGGTGACTCCCATTGTCGTCGTTTTTTGGACGTGCGCCACTCGGTCGAATGCCATTGTCTCGTGATCGTATGGCACATGCTTAAAGAGAGCTTTGCCTACTCTGCGCCTCTGATTTATCCCCACTTACTTCAAGCGTCCCTCGTCGCCTGGTCCATTCCTGGATGATCCTCATTCGAATCATCATTCGACTCGTCATCGTGCTCCTCCTTTCCTCTGCATTTCGTCCTAGAGCCTCGAGTCGTGCACAATGGAGGCTGCTTTATGCTCCCGCGTACCAGCAAACTCTCCTCCCCCACCGTTGTCGGCAAAACCAGCATCGATCCGCTCAGTGCGACCACCACCAACGCCACTCTCTGCGTTGAATCGCTCGTTCATTGTCATGGGTAACACCTTCCAGAGTGGCAGCGCGCTGGGTCTGTTTATCAGGACGAGTTCTCTGTGCGACATGCGCCTTTACGCTCTGCTTCTGTTAAGAGCAAGGGAAGATATGCAGAGGCTGGCATGAACACACGGTCTCCTCCTTCGGTAACCATGAACCCAATAGAGAGACCGGTAGGCCTTCTTTGGTCCATGTCAGCTTATTCTAATTACTGCTTCAGACTTCTCCGTACTCTGCAAGCATGTCGTTCTATCAAGCCCACAAATCAGCTCCCTCGCTGGGGTCGTTTGGAACCGACGTGACCTATGTCGAAGAAGCGCCAACTTCACAATATCCTACCACTGAGAAAACCAAGAAAGGGCGTCGTAGTAGATTGAGGTCTTTCTTCAGGTCAAAGTGAGTCTTTATTGTTCGCGTGGTATCCTCGGCTCTGAATGTATCGTTAGGAAATCCAAAGGACAGCCGAGTCCCTCGTCTGAAGCTGACACTCCCAGCGCGCCGGAGTATCCACTTGAGGCTGATCCATTCGGTGATTATGTCGGTCGACCGGCTTCACCTCCTCTACCGTCGCCAACGACGATGGCTTCCTGCGATACACTCGTTGGGAGCACACCAACTGGCGCGCGCAAACCACGCGTGCTGCGGAAAATGCACCGACCTCTACAATCGACGTCCCAATCACGGCCTACGAAGACAAAGAGTTTTTGCCAAGCTCGCATTCCGACAACGTGCCAGCGGGCTTTGTTCGTGTGCCCATTCCTCCGCTTCCTTTGTGGGCGCAGCAAATGTGCGAGGACCTAGCCAACCAGAAGGCTTTATCCGCGAAAGAAGCTGCGCTCAGAGCAAAGGAAGTGGAGGAGCGGGAGAGCGCGCGCGCCCGGAATGGTGAACCGGTCTATTTCCATATTGATCCTGGGTGGGATGCGGAGGATGACGAGAGTGTGTGCTTCAAGTACGTGAATTCTCCTGCTGTGATGCGCCATGTTCGTAATCCGAGTGATGATCCTCTCACGCCGATAAGCCGGTGGCATCCTCCTCTGCCCGGTGCGCCACCGCGCGTGAGAGCGGTGACGCACCTTGGTGTCGTTAATACCCCGGTGAATAAACCGAGGTGCATTAACGAGCGCGGCAATGAGGATCAAGGTCGTGGCATGAAAGTTTAGACGGGATGCCGGCCAATCGTCTACGTATCATTTTTTGTTTTCCATTTGCTGTCTAGTTATCCCACGCACGTATACACGCTGTATCTCTACCATTTTATCTCGCATTATGATCATGTACCATAGTTCATGTTGGTCGAATATATAGATCTTCCTTCTACCTCTTGTCCTCGAAGTCTAGTTCTTCCTCTGGCCCGTCTTCCAATCCCACGCGTTCTCCCAAGCAGCCGCAACCTTCAGACACGTCGCTTCATCCCACCACTTGCCAACGATTTGCATGCCAACCGGAAGCCTGATATTCTCGTCTTCGGGCGACAAAATATCCTCCTTATCAGGTGAACCAAAGCCCACCGGGAAAGTGAGCGCAGGATGGCCGATACCGTTGATCAAGGACGTGTTGTCGACGATGCCAGCTATCTCAGTCTCTATGTGAAGTTCTCTTCAGCAGCAGAAGGTTGCGCACCGGTTTTCTTGGTGCATTCGAGAGGGCCAGCATCCGGTGCAGCGTGGCGCCGTGCGGTAATGGGAACGGTTGGCATGACGAGCACGTCTACATCTGAGAGGGCGGCATCGTAGTCATGCTTGACCTTGCGAACGATATTCACAGCGCGTCCATAGGCGGTTGGGTAGTGTGTAAACGCATATTCCCTGAATCACAATTAACCAACACATCAATGATTGTGGAATGAAGAGACACTCACCCGCTTACAGAGGTACCCTGCACAAACGAATGTACCGTATCCCACTTGCGCTGGTCCCAAGGCATCAACTTCTCAAAGAACTCGTTCACATACACCCCTCGATACGCACAGGATCTTCCTTGTCGTGCCTGGTGACTGCCCATCTTGTTCAGAATGTGCATCAGGCTTCCGCCGTGCGCATGCATGGGTATCGATACTTCCTTTACCTCTGCGCCGAGCTCTGTGAACTTGGCGATAGCGGACTCGACGATGGCTTTGACGTCTGGCGCGATGTGCTTCGTCGCGAAACTTCATTGAGGATACCGATTTTCATTCCCTCGAGGGGTCTGGGCTCGCTGGGGCTGGGGAGAGCAGCGATGTAATCGGGAACAGCGGAGGGGTAGGGAGCGCCAAGTTGGCGATCGTCGAGGTCATCGTATCCAGCTACGGCTTGAAGGAGGAGGGCGGTGTCTTTGACGGTAAGTGCCATGGGACCTGTAGGTTTTCGTATGACTATGTACAGCAGCATTTAGGAAGATCCCTACCTGTGTGGTCTAGAGAGCGTTCCGAGGACATGATGCCGGTGTAAGGAATGAGACCAAACGTGGCTTTGAGGCCCACCAATCCGCAAAATGCTGCCGGCTGGTGTCGAATGAGATGGTTGTTCATTAAAGTAGATCATACGCACAATGCGAACACTTCCACCTTGATCACCGCCCATGCCCAAATCGACGTCCCCGTTGCCAATGAGAGTTCCACATCCGGATGAAGAACCACCAGCAGAGAAGCCATGAGCGTAAGGGTTCTGTACAGGCCCATTGGGTGCTGTGAAGGAAGCCGCACCGTGAGACATATTCTAGGACGACTATGAGAAGAAGATCTGGTGGATCATGCCTTGAACGCTTGCCTCACACGTCGCCTTCCCGACGATAGTTGCACCATGCTCCAGCACGCGCGTAACGACGGTGGCGTCAAAATCAGCTGCACGCGCATACACAGTTGTAGACCAAAAGAGGATATCAGAAGACGGACGTACGAACGAAGTCTGTCACTACGGCAGTACCAAACTGACACGGAACACCGGCCAGGCAGATATTGTCCTTGAAGCAGACTGTCTTTCCATTTAGGATGCCCTCTGGAGCACCCCGCACGGTAGC